>VZTA01011700.1:122941-134362 GCA_013398855.1 Mohoua ochrocephala
CCTCCTTTTCTCCAGGCTGAGCCCCTTTCCCAGCTCCCTCAGGAATTCTCCAGCCCCTTCCCAGCTCCGTTCCCTTCCCTGGACATGCTCCAGCCCCTTTCCCAGCTCCCTCAGCCGCTCCTGGGGCTCCAGCCCCTTCCCCAGCTCCGTTCCCTTCCCTGGCCATGCTCCAGCCCCTCCACATCCAGCTCCTGCAGCTTCATCCCTCCCTCCTTTTTCAAGCATCCCTTCAGGTCCCTGAGCCCCTCGTGCAGGGACAGCGGGGTCCCTGTGGAATCTCCCAGGGCTTGGGATCAGCGGCCAGGAGCTGGTGCTGTCTCACAGACAGCAGAGTCCCTGTGGAATCTCCCAGGGTTTGGGATCGGCGGCCAGGAGCTGGTGCTGTCTCACGGTCCCCGCCAAAGCAGAGCTCTGCAGGTCAAGGCCGCTGCCCCGAGCGAAGCAAACTTGAGGCAAATCGGCTGCGAAGTGGAAAGGTGGAAGTGAAAGCAGGCGGAATCAGGGGAGGATTAGGCCGCGGTGGGTTAAGGCAGCTTTATTTCGGGGTGGAAACGCTGACGCAGGGTTTAACGCACTTGGGGTTTGGCTCGGTACCTCCCTCGTCAAGAGGGGTGGTCTGACACAGGGGAATCCATCTCCCCGCAGACCTTTCTGCATGCAAAAAAATGGTAATGATGGCATTTTGGAAATGCTGTTCCCCGTGCCGGCTCCTTGGGCTGATCGGCTGGGAGAGCAGGGGGGCTCTCGTCATGTCCCGCGGGCTTCTGGAACTCTGGGAGATGGCGTGGTCTGGGATCCACGTAGCAAATATGGGCACAGCATCCCAGGCTGGTGAGAGGTGTCCCTGCCCACGGGATGAGCCCCATCCAGCCTGGGACGCTGCCAAGGATGGGGCAGCCCCGGCTGCTCTGGGCAGCGCTGTCACTCAGGGTGTGCTGCTCTGGTCTGGCTTTCCCCGGAGGGATGATGACCCGTGGCTGTAATCTTTGGGAGGAATGGGCTCCCAAACTTGAGGGGTGGACCTGTAAGAGCGCAGAGCTTCGCTAAAGTGGCCTGGAAATCGAATGCAGTCGATGTGAGGTGTGGTTTGCTCGGTGGAGAAGGGATTATCTGTGTATTGGGATCAAGCAGGAGTTTTGCCTAAAGAAGGTTTTGGTAGCGATTATCAGTTTTCTTTGGAGCTTCTTTACGCAGTGTTTTGGCCAGGAATGCTGAAGCGAACCCGAATGTCCCATTTCCATCACTTATTGCTAATACCCGGGGTGTGCAGTACTTCGGGGAGGCAGCAGATAAGCCACTGCCATCTCTGCTTGCCTCCAGATAGCACTGAATCAGATTTAACCTCCTTAGACCTGCTTTTAAAAGCCTTCCTCTTCAGCTCGCCTCCCGCGGCCGTTCCTCAGCTGCTGCCTGGATGTCCTTTTTATCTCTTCCTTCCAACTTTCCCAATGCCTTTTGTCCGTGGTGTCCTCCTAAGCCTGGCTGGGCTGAATCCCTGAACCCTCTCCTCCGGCTCCTTTCCCGAGTCTTTTCTCTTTTCCGGCGCTCCGAAAAGTGAGTCACCGTTATTTTGGGTACGTATAGGAGCTCCATCCTTATATAGCTATTTTATGTCTCTCACCTTCGGGCTTCTCACAGCATCCTGTTTCTTTTTGTGGAAGGATCAGGCTGCAGTCAACTCCTTGGCAGGGGAGTTTGGTGCCTGAACGTAGCTGGAGCAGAGTTGTAGCCTCCCACTGAAAGAGGCAGGCACCATTTAATTTGCCAGAATCCCTAAAGCCTGCGTTAGGTCCAAGTTTCACAGCTGAAACGGCGTTTTTAAGCAAGATAATCCGGAATTTATCGGAATTTCTGAGGGAGGACTCGCTCCCCTCTTGCTGTGGCTGTAGTAGATGCAGTGTAGGTGTATTGTGGTTTGGGAAGCTGCTTAACAGGCTCGGCAGGCGTCCACCCAGCTTGGAGCTTTTGATAAAAGAAACGAGAGGTTTGAGTCTGGAAGCTTCTGGGGGGCTGTTCTTTGTGTTCACTCACAGAGGTGTTCATTGCCACGCTGGCTGCTCCTTAGGAAGGCAAGTTTGAAATGATCTGGAAAAGAGCGTTCAGAGAATCATGGGATCATGGATTGGGCTGGGAGGGACCTTAAAGAGCATCTGGTTCCTGTCCCTTGCCACGGGCAGGGACACCTCCCACTGTCCCAGGCTGCTCCCAGCCCCAATGTCCAGCCTGGCCTTGGACACTGCCAGGGATGCAGGGGCAGCCCCAGCTGCTCTGGGCACCCTGTGCCAGGGCCTCCCCACCCTCCCAGGGAACAATTCCTTCCCAATATCCCACCTAAATCTACCCTCTTGTAGCTTAAAGCCATTCCCTGTGTCCTGTCCCTCCATGCCTTGTCCCCAGTCCCTCTCCAGCTCTCCTGGAGCCCCTTTAGGCCCTGGGAGGGGCTCTGAGGTCTCCCTGGAGATCCTTCGGCGTGAACTCTCCGAGCCTTTCTCCAGAGCAGAGGGGCTCCATCCTTCGGCATCCTCTGCATTTGTTCCAGCAGCTTCGCATCCTCCTTGTGCTGGGGGTTCCAGGGCTGGAGGCAGCACTGCAGGTGGGCTCTCGCCAGAGCAGGGTAGAGATGGAGAATCCCTGTGAAATTCCTTGGGGGAAATCTCTAAACCTCTTTCCAACCACACCTGGCTTTAACCCGTTGTGGAGCTGTGTTAAAACTCACCTTGAAGCTGATCCCTGCGTGGCTCTGGCTCCGTTTGAGGAGCAGCACTCGGCCGGGTCTGCTGAAGGAAAACGCAGCTCCCTCGCCGCAGGCTGGGCAGATTTTCAGCAGAAAGTTTTTGTGCCGTGCCTGAAAGGCCACCTGATGTCAGTGGTTGGGGCAGAAATGCCAGGAGAAAGCTCGGTTTGAGGAGAGTGTGGGGGAACCTTGTCATGCATGGATCCCTGCTAACATGGGGAACGCAGGGAGCTCCTGCCCTGCCCTGTAGGATTCGGGCAGCAGGCTCGTGGCTCTTCATGTCTTCAGTTCATCTGGTGGGTCTTGAAGGGGAAAAAAAAAAGGAAAATTTTTTGAAGGAAAAAGGAAGGTTTTTGAAGAGAAATCTTAACTCGGCTGTGTGTTTCGGTGTGTGCATCCAGGCAGGGCAACCTCTGCCTGTTCTGCCAGAACAGAAAGGTGCTTTAGTGCCACTTCTCTGTGCTCTCCTGGGCTTTGAATGATTTGAGGTGACTTGAATTTCTCTAGGAAACTGCCTGTGTTTGACACTCCCTTAAAAGGCCTTTTTTTGTGTTTTCATGTACTGAATGAACAACAAGTGGCATCCTGGTCCTAGCACAGCTGATACCTGAGCATATCCATTGTTTGGAAGTAAAGCCCTTCCGGAGGGGGGCTACAGGAAGCTGGGGGCTACTCGCTCCTTCAGATGGGCTTCTCTTCCACCAGGGTCTGGATTTCTACTCGAAACTGCAGCCTTTGAGCAACCTACGAGTTTTCAAGAGCCGTGGAATCGCTTTCCTATTACAATTTGCTATTCAGCTGCTCCTTTTGCTGCTTTTCCTTTATTTCTGCCATGGTGGAGGAGATGGCATTGCACATTCTGGGGCTCACTGGACAGCTGGGTGTCCCCTGGCTGGTGACAGAAGGTAACTCACTCTCCTGTTAGTAATGAGCATTTCTTTGCTGTTGGAAATGCACTGGGGAAGGAAATTCCTCGGAATTTTGTTTCGCCTCCTCTTTTGGCAAAGGGTGGTGGCCTTAAGCTGAGGGAGAGGAAGGTTGGATGGGATATTGGGAAGGAATTGTCCCCTGGGAGGGTGGGGAGGCCCTGGCACAGGGTGCCCAGAGCAGCTGTGGCTGCCCCTGGATCCCTGGCAGTGCCCAAGGCCAGGCTGGACATTGGGGCTTGGAGCAGCCTGGGACAGTGGAAGGTGTCCTTTGGCAGGGGATTGGGCTTTAAGAACCCAAACCACGCTGTGCCACCGGCTCATCAGTGGCTTTATTCCTGCCATGGGAGAGGCCACCCCTCTGGAGGCTCCAGGGAAAACTCCCGGGGACCAGTGAGAATGTCCAGGTGTTTGTCCAACCCCACCTTCGCTGGGAATCCCTCACGTCCCCCACGCTGATCCAACCAGGTGGGTGGGAAGCTTTTCGTGTATAATCTCAGGATGAGATTTTCTGGCTCCTGCTGCATCTCTTCCATGTTTAATTCTCTTCTCCAAAGTGTCATTTTCCCCTTGAAGGAAGCTCAGAGTGAGATTAGAGAGAAGCATGTGAGAAATCCACGTGGGTTTGGCTCTACAGAAGCGCAGCTGAGCTTCCTTCAACTCTGCTTTTTGTCCTGGGGATCTGCTGAGGGGAGAAGTTCCCTGTTCTGAAAGCAAGACAGATGGATCAAAGAGGTTTAGTTGCTGAGTAATGCCTGAAGCAAAGAGGCAGGTGAAATTGCATTCCCAGGAATCACAGAATCCCGGGATGGTTTGGGTTGGAAAGAACTTTGAACATCATCCAGTCCCACCCCCTGCCATGGGCAGGGACACCTCCCACTGTCCCAGGCTGCTCCAAGCCCCAATGTCCAGCCTGGCCTTGGGCACTGCCAGGGATCCAGGGGCAGCCACAGCTTCCCGAGCCTTTTAAGAAGAGCTATACATTTATTTTTGTTGTTTTCTGGTTTATTGTTTATTATTTATTGAGAATTTTTTTTTAAATGGAAACTCAAGTGGGTTTTGCTTATCCACTCCACGCAAGGAGACTGTGGAGGGAGAGGTTTCCCACACTTGTGTGAAGTTTGAGATGAGAAATAGTCCAAGCCGGCTCCTTTCATGCCATTATCTTTAATTTCACAAAAAGCTCTGGCTCCATCCGAGACACTCATTTGTTAGAGATGTCACTGATGAAACCAGCGAGGAGATAAAGCGGGATAATGGTTGAAAAGGAGGTGGAGGAACTGGAGTGTCTCCCTTTGGAGCTGCTCTGTCCTGCACAGGCTCATCTGCTGGAGACATCTCTGTTGGAGGCGTCTGTGCCATCAAGGGTTTGGTCCTGGCCTTGAACTCTCCGTGTTCTCATTAAGGAAATCCCCCTGGATATTTCTCCATGAGAGTTTATAATTTTCCAAACTCTGATGTCCTGCTCTGAGGCCAGAGGGGCTGGAACGAGACCCCCTCCAGCCCAAACCGCTCTGGGATTCGGTGAGAACACTGGGAAACGTTGTTTTCTGTCTGCTGTGGATGTAGCTTGGTGGATTCTCTTCTTCTTCAAGCAAAGAGACGTTTTTTGATGCTTCAAATCTAAGATGGAGACAGTAGGATGAGTGGTCTGCCCTTCGAGGTTTGGCTTCCTTATTGTCATGAATAAAACCTCCATGCAGGTCCCTAATAAATGCTAATGGGGTCTGTCCCTAATTCCAGGGGAGGAATGAGGCTCGGGAAAGCTCGTGGAGACGTGGAAATCCAGAACCTCATTGTGTCTGCAGGCCTGGGTAGTAATCAGGGAGAAGTTTCCTTGCGATGAATGAGTGAGTGGCATTTAAAGCTCCATCTGTTGCCTGCGGAGCGCTGCCTCGCGCCGCGTTTCCATGGCTGATGGGATGATTAATTTCGGTTCCCATTCACAGAGCAGGAAGCGTTCCCCGAGCAGGGAGTGACTGCAGCCCTCGGCGCGTGGAGCTCGTAGGGAACCTCCCTCGGCTGCTGTTTACTCCCAGCCCGTGCTCCCAGGCAGGATCCGGGCTGCCTTTGCAGCCACCCGCCTGGTGGGTCCAAAAATTCCCGGGGTGCTGACCTGCCTTTGGCTCCAGCTGGGCTGCGATGCTCAAGCTTGTTGGTTGATTCCAGCCCAAAACGCCCTCCCTGGGCTCCTGGTCCTTGGAAATGGGACAGCAGAGGTAAGAATTCAGTGAAACAGAAGTAACTGTTTCCTCCTGCTGTCCCACCCGGCGGGGGTTTGGAACTGGGTGATTTTAAGGTTCCTTCCAGCCCAGGCCATTCCATAATTCTGTGACAGCCCTTTAGTTTGCCCTGGTGTGGTGTGGATCCACGGAGGAGCAGGGCAGGAGTCTGCCTCCATCCTGCCCCCACGTGATGCTCGGGATGTGCTCCAGAGGCTGTTGGTGTCCTGGGAGCTGCCCCGCCGTGCCCTGCTCCCACCACCTGCTCTTGGGCAAGTTTCGGGGCTCCTCTAGTCCAGCTTGGCACAATCTTGCCTGGAGAATAAAAACCCAGCTTTGAGTAAAGCTGGTGCTGTGTGGTTCCCCCCCCTCCCCTGTTAATTTCTCCCTGGGTGTGGGACATGCACGGTGCTGGAGCTCCGAGGGTGCCGTGCCGCGGCTTCGCTCCGCTTCCCCGCGGAATCGGCTGCTTTTATCCCGGCACTGCAGTCACATACTGCAGTAGCTCGGTGCTATTTATAGCTCTGATCTCACCGTCTCGCAGTGTTTCGGGGAGTTTTGACAATTTGGGAAAGGGGAGCCCCGCTGGAAAAGGATCCCTGGGTCGGCCGGGTGGCGGAGGGGATCCCGGCGTTCCAGCCACTGCCGGGGGGGAGGATGGATTTAATTCACAATAATCCGGCGATGCTCGACTGACACACATCTCCCTGCCAGAATAAACCACCTCAAGTGCTCCCTTGGCTGTGCTCGGAGTCAGCAGTAGCTGCTCGCCTCCCTTTCCAGGCTGATTCCGAGGAGAACTGGGGTGGTGGGTTATAGGAACGGTGTTCCGAGGGTTCGGAGCCAGCCTCGCGCTCCCCTGCACGCCCAGGTCGTTCCTGCTGGCAGCAGCTTGGTGTTTAAATGTCTCTAAACTGCTGCTGGACACCGAGGACAGCCCTGAGGAGTAAAGTCAGGGAATAAACACACGATTTTTTTTTTTTTTTTTTTGCTTTTCCCCAGGGAGGAAAGAGCTGGAGATAATGCTGAGAGGGGGAGACGCGTGCACGCGCTTCCCCAGCATCCCGCTGGGTGGTTCAGCGGGGTGGGGATGATCCGACGGCAGCAGCCAAGAGTTTGGGATAACTGAGCACATCCTCCGGCTTTGTGTTTGCTTTTCGTGGGTGCCCAAAGGCTGACGTGGTGCTCTTGGCAGAGCCTGGCCCCGGGGCACGGCCGGCACAGCAGTAATTAAACAGCAAACTCATTAGCTGGGGAGAAAAGCCCCGGCCCAGAAAGGATGGGAGAGGGGGGAGAAGCTGAGTCCGTGGGCTCTGGAAAGCCCTGGCTGGGGAGGGTCAACCACAGCCAGCCCCAGGAACATCTCATTCCTGGTGAGCAGCAATTTGGGAAGGCACCAGGCACTGGAGAGTTACTGGAAGAGGCTGGAATGCTCTTTTCTTGGGATTTTGGGAATCTCCCAGGCTCGCTCTGTCAAGGGCAGGTGGGGTGTGTCCTGGAGAGGGACTCTCATCCCCAGGGTTTTGCAGCAGATTTGGGGAGGTTGATGGGATTTTTTTCCCTTCTCCAAAGGGAATTGCTGAAGGAAGAAGAGCTGGGAAGGAGCTGTTTGTGTTCAGCGGGACTTGCTCTGTGCCGGAGGGAGGGAGAGCTCAGGGAAAGCATTTCCTGCACTTTCCCTTTGAAGGTGATGGTGGATTTCAAATGTGAGAGGCAGTTTTCTGTGCTGCTTAAATTTAAATTTAAAAAAAAAAATAGGAGAACAAGAAAGGAAAAAAAAAAAGGAAAGGAAAGAGTAATTTTGGCAACAGCATTTGATTAAAAAAACCTCCAGTTTGATGTCTAGTGGAAGGTGTCCCTGCCCATGGCAGGGGGCTGGAATGTGATGGTCTTTAAGGTCCCTTCCAACAAAACCCCTCTGTGGTTCTGCGATTCTGTGAATATTTTTTAAATTAACCTTAAGTAAAGGTTATGCTGAAACAAGGCTTGAATTTAAATACTTGTTTGGTGCCTCTCATACCGAGTTTTTGGTTTAACATTTTAGCGTGTTTTCAGGACTCAATCCTGCATTCCCATCCTTTGAAGACCAGCATGAAAAGGCTGTATCAGAGAAGGGGAAGAAAATTCAATTACAGATGTTGGTTTTATTGAAAAGTGTGTTCACAGGTTTAGTGTCACCTTCCCCTAATCCCTTCCAAAATGCTCGGGATTTATGGAGAAGTTTATTTCTGTTTTGGAGAGTGGAAGAATCTCAGTGTATGACTTCCCTGATAATGTCTTATCTACAGCCTTCATGTGAAGTGGTTTCAGTTTTTCCAGTGGAGCCAGGCTGGGAAAGCTGGGGGTGTTCACCTGGAGAAGGCTCCAGGGAGGCCTCAGAGCCCCTGCCAGGGCCTAAAGGGGCTCCAGGAGAGCTGCAGAGGGACTGGGGACAAGGGATGGAGGGACAGGACACAGGGAATGGCTTCCCAGTGCCAGAGGGCAGGGATGGGTGGGAGATTGGGAAGGAATTGTTCCCTGGGAGGGTGGAGAGAGGCTGGGCTGGAATTCCCAGAGCAGCTGTGGCTGCCCCTGGATCCCTGGCAGTGCCCAAGGCCAGGTTGGACTTTGGGGCTTGGAGCAGCCTGGGATCGTGGAACCCCCCATGGCAGGGGATGAGCTTTGAGATCCCTCCCAGCCCAAACCATTCTGATTCCATGATTAAATACTTTTTGTAGGACGTGCACTCCGCTTTCAGGTCTGGGATTGTCACTTCACTTCCCCACGTTTTGGGTTATTCCCCTCAGCGTGTCACGGACAAGCTGCGAGATGTCAAATTTCCAATCTCCGTCAGCCACCGAGGGGGACCGAAGTGCTTTAGGTCTTAATTAACGTGCAGCAGGCGAGCAGGCTTTGATGTGCAGCCATGTTTTATTTATTTGGGAAGGGAAACACCAGCAGAGTGGTTCTAACTCAGTATAAAAATCATCCGTGGAATCCGTGACTGTGGAATCCAAGTCAGGCTAACTTCACCACGGGGAAAAAATAATTCCCTATATGCCAAGGGTGGGGGGGGAATTAAAAAATTAATGTTTTTCTGTTCCTGCAGGGAAGAAAAAAAAAAAAGCAGGGGAGAGACCGTGAGATAGTTTATATTCATAATCAGGATCTTGTCTCCCAATTCATGGCTTTGGCATTTCTCATCCCGGCCCTGAATGTGGTCTTTGTGCCCTCGCTCGCGTCACGGCTCCGATTGTGCTGGCGCGTCCTCGAGGCAGAGCCCAGGAAAGCCATTCCCGAGTCTCCCGCCCGGCGCTGCCTGGAACACAGGCGGGTTTTTGTTGTGGGGCCGCGTTCACCCAGCACAGGGGGCTGGCTGCTGCTCGGCAGGACTCTGTGGGTCAGCAGCTCCACAGGGCTGGCAAAGAGGGGCTTTTTCGGAGCCCGAAATAGTCGGGAGTCAGGGATGACGCAGCTCTGAATGGGAATTGTGGTCCCCGTCCCTGCGGCTGGGGGGGAATGAGTCCCTCTGGATGGGAAGTGGGAGGTTGGTCAAGTTTTCTCAGGAGCGTTTTCCAGCGGGGAACAGCAACTTCAGGCTCTTTTTAGGGAGTAGAGCAGGAGGGATGGATCTCAGGGCACGCTCACAAGTGGCAGGGTGTTCCTTCTGCCTGAAACTGGATGGATTTTTGCGTGCTTGGGAGGGTTGGGGGTGTTCGGCCTGGAGAACAGAAGGATCCAGGGAAACCTCAGAGCCCCTTCCAGGGCCTAAAGGGGCTCCAGGAGAGCTGGAGAGGGACTGGGGACAAGGGATGGAGGGACAGGACAAGGGGAACACATGGGATCACAGAATGGTTTGGGTTGGGACATTAAAGCCCACCCAGTGCCACCCCTGCCATGGCAGGGACACCTTCCACTGTCCCAGGCTGCTCCAAGCCCCAGTGTCCAACCTGGCCTTGGGCACTGCCAGGGATCCAGGGGTAGCCCCAGCTTCTCTGGGCACCCTGTGCCAGGGCCTGGCACCCTCCCAGGGAACAATTCCTTCCCAATATCCCACCTATCCCTGCCCTCTGGCAGTGGGAAGCCATTCCCTGTGTCCTGTCCCTCCATGCCTTGTCCCCAGTCCCTCTCCAGCTCTCCTGGAGCCCCTTTGGGCACTGGAAGGGGCTCTGAGGTCTCCCCAGAGCCTTCAAACACAGTGTTTAGGTGAGTTTGAGTGGTTGTCTGTAGGTGAGACTGTGCTGCTCTCCCCAAAATCCCTGGCTGTGGCTCGGGAATCCATGGCAAGGAATCCTCGCTCTGGTCCTGCTGGGGAGAGAGGGGAGCGGAGAAAAGGCCACAGGAAGGAAAACAATAGGGAAGTGGAGGGAAGAGCTTGTGGGTTGAAAAATAGCAACACTTCCAGTAATGCGACCTTTTGCTGAAAATGTTTCCATCAAAAAAAGAAAGTCTCCTCTTCCTCCTCCTCCTCCTCCTCCCTGGCCGAACTGGGTGCAGGGAGGGGTGAGCACACTCCTGGACCTCTGCTCCACGAGAGTATTTGGGAAAAACCCTATGAAAACTCGTTCCCTGGGATGGATAAGACTGGTGTCCTGACAGAGGATAGGGAGAAGAAAACCCCACCTTTACTTTCCAGTTTTGCCGGTGTTTCCGAGGGGTTCTCCTTTGTTACCCTGTAACTGGTGTCCATTCGGAGCTCTCAGCAGAGTTATTGAGGGGCTGCCCCTGAGAGAGAGGCAGAGACAGCAAATGTTGCAAATACAGAACACCTGTGAAAGGCAGAACTGTCGTTCGGGTGGAATTCAGAAGATTTTTAGTCATTCATGGGGTGGCAGTAATTTTTTTTTTTAGGAGAAACAAGCTGAGTTCAGTTATTGCAAAGGGGTTCTGGCTTGCCACTGCCAGAGGGCAGGGTTAGATGGGATATTGGGATTGGGAAGGAATTGTTCCCTGGGAGGGTGGGCAGGCCCTGGCACAGGGTGCCCAGAGCAGCTGGGGCTGCCCCTGGATCCCTGGCAGTGCCCAAGGCCAGGCTGGACATTGGGGCTTGGAGCAGCCTGGGACAGTGGGAGGTGTCCCTGCCCATGGCAGGGGTGGCACTGGATGGTGTTTGTGATCCCTCCCAAGCTAAACCCGTTTGGGATTTATCATACAACACATCGTGGTTTTCTGCATGAATTTCCTAAAGGGCAGAGAGCCTCATGTTCCTGACCAGGGCAGTCCATCAGCTCATCCATCACAAGTCAAGATTAATCCTTCCTCTGAAGTCTTGGATTAATCTTTATCCTTCTTATTTCCAGTGATGCCGGATGGGTGGGACGGAGGGGTGTGTGTGTGTATGTGTGTGTGTTTTGAAGGCACAGATGGGTCACGCACGGTGCTCTTTGCTTGTAGCAAACACTCGGGTTTGCGGGAGGTGGTGCCTGGAGGAAAACTTGTTGATCCCTGAATTCCTGTAGTCCTTGGCTGCCAGGAAAGAATGGTGTGAGCTTCATGGTGCTGCCCTTGGTTCAGTCCATGGTTCCTCGAGGCTGGATAAGGACCACACTCACTCCTGCCC
>VZTA01011701.1:0-30438 GCA_013398855.1 Mohoua ochrocephala
ACTGCCTTTCATGGGTCAAAACTGGTCATGGGGTTTTGATCTTTTTAAGGATGATTTCTCTCAGCCTGAAAGCAAAAATTTCTCTTCTTCAATTTTTAGGAGCCTCTCACAACATCTATAAGCTCTGGCACTTATCTCGGGCCACTTCTCAGACTGGAGCACCTTCTCACGGGCCGCACATGAACTTCTTACATCCCCCATGCACTTTAATGAATTATAGAGAAAAACAGTTTGTGTGTTACAGTCTTTGCCANATGAAGGATTTCAGTTTTAGCGTTGGAGAACAGCGCTTCCTCTCCTTCCCTTTCCCACTGACCTCAGTGTTGCCACCATGTTGATTCCCTCACGTGGTCTCACTTTCTTTCTTCTCTAACTTGGAAGGAAGTATCTGCAAAGCTGCAGCTGAGGAAATGATGTTATCTAGGTTTTGTATCAGGAAAATACTTGGCATCTCTTCCATTTGCCGGCTGTGGTGTTTTTCTTTCTTTCGGCGTGAACTGGGCCGGCTGCAGTGAAGGCCCTGCTGGTTCCGTGCTTTAGATGACTCTCATCCACCCCCTCCAGCTCAGTGTGGGGGGTTTTCAGCTTCCACGGCTGCTCGCGGCTTTGGCTGGTTTTTTTTTTCCTTCCCCCAGCGGCCTGGTCCCCGGCTGGAATCTGCCGGGGCTGTGCCTCCTCCTCCAGGAGGGCCGGCCCGGCGCCCAGCACAGAGCTCGGGGCTCCCCCTCCTCCCCACAGGGGAGCAGGAAGTGAAAACTAAAACTTCCGCGTTTGGGTATTGTCAAATATGCGCATTGCAGAGGCGTTACCAGCTTTCTCATTGGTTTAACAACCTGTCCATCTAACCAAGTTTTAAACCCATAACACCCCACCAAAAAGAAACCCAGAAAAACCCTTCCAGTTTTCACCTAACTATACAGTGAGAGATATAAGGTGTTGAAATTGGAAAATTCTACATTAGCCCTCGGTATCAAATGCAAACATTTAAGTAGGTGACAAGGCAGAGACTTTTTCCTGTTTAATAGCAAATAATAGTTTAATAGCAAATAAAAAACACTTTGGGAGAAATAAACTGCAAGAGATGAAATACGCAAGCATGTGAACATTCATGTGGTAAAGAAAAATTCCATTCTGTATGTTTGCATGTGTAATGATTCATCTGCTTTTCAGTGAACTTTGTCTTTTATTTCTGTGTATTTTTACTGCAGTAGAGAGGAGAAGCTACATCTTAGTTGTGATCCAACCTACGCAGTTTCTACAGTGCCTGACTTCTCTTGTAATCATGCTAAAAGCTAAATCTAGAGGACGGAAATAAAAACTCTAAGGAAAGGTGTTCAGAATTCCCTAAGGACTTCTAATTAATCTGCTGGATCAGGAAGCACAAACAATGGAGAAAATCATCTGGCATCCCTAGTCACAGGTTATCAATAACACAGTACTTCCAGTCTAATTAAGAGAATATAGAAAGCTGCCTATGTTGTACATTTCTCTAACACAAATTGTTCATATTGTCACTAGGGCCAGAGTTCACTCCTTTTAAAATAATAGGATGTAAATTGTAGATAATGCTACAAATTGGGTTAAACACATAATGATCACAGATGTAGAGACAGGAGTTTGAAAATGCAAAAGCAAATAGATTAAAATACTACCTCTGGTTGCAATTTAACATTTACCACTGTAATATTAGAACCATATATCTATCATGTGTAACTGGGGCACAAAGCCAGGCCCATTTACAGGAAAAATAATACTAAAATAATGGCCATACTGGGATGCGTTAAAAACATCTCCACATCTACTTTTCTAATTGTATTTTAGGCTAAAACTATCTACATTCATTTGAAAGCCATAATTATGTTATAATTAGATATTGATCATTACGCATAATGTTTTCATGCACAGGTGCCTAATTTTTTTTTTTTTTTTTGGTTGTTGTTAAAGTTTCACTCTAGGAAACCTTTAGAGTCAAATTTATCTTTATCTTCGTTATTACTGCTTTCCCTTAATGACCTTACTTCTCAATGCAGGAGATTAGAAAGAAGCCAAGACAGACAAAGAGTCACAAATGTGAGTCTACAACACCAAACTATCAATGGGTCCACAATTTCAGCTTCCAAAATATTTTGGAACCTTTTGAAAAAGCTTGTCAGAGACACGGTACCAGACTGGATGCACATTTAAGCAGCTATTTGCTTGTGACTTCATGACATTGCTTTCATAAACCTTGTCATGAACTAAAACAATTCAATGGGAGGAAGCAGGTAAGAAGAAGAAAAAAAAAAAGAGCATGAAAAATGAAGGCGTTAAGCCATAGTGAAAAGATTGAGCATAGAGAAACGAAATCACAGAAGTCAATAAGTCAGTCAGTTCGGGGTGGAGAAAACTGTGTCAAAGCTGTGAAAAAAAAATCAAATGCATAAAGCAGCAAAAGAAAGTTTCTGATGAGTTGTTGCCCATCACTCATGCTGTTTGCTCTCAGTAAATTGAAAGCTCAATTATTGTAATATATTCATTTTAGCATCTCAGTACTGACTCCTGCTACTTAATCTAAAAAACTGACTTTGAATGAATGACAGTCTCATTAACATGTTACAATCAACTGGAAAGAGGTGATTTTGAGAAATAGTATGCTTATAATTTAACATAAGGTTGTATAAAAGAAATATTAAATAACATGAGAGCTAGCATCTATTTTCATTCAGATGAAAAAATCTCATGTGATTTATGTATCAGTAACATAGAGAACAACCTACATAGGTACAGTGACATAAAAAACCACAGGTGATGTGTACCTACCCCTGCCGGACAGTTAACAAGTCAGGACTATTTCAGTAAATAATCACAGAAAAATAGAGATTATCTAGTCCATGCCAACTTGCTTCAGCTATCCCTATTTCATTTTCTTCTGTAATGAGAATTCTGGTTTGGGGCTCTTTTCTTAAAGGCTATTTAGAGATGAGTATGATGGTTCTTACACCCTATTAGCTGATCACACACTGTTTCAGAGCAAGTATTTGTTAGCTTCTACACACATGGCACCCTACCAGCCATTCTTAAACTCCCCTGGAGCTATATCCGTTAAAAAGCAGTGTGCCAGAAATCTGAATTTGGGCAGTGGTATAATAAAACTATTCTATATATCTGATCCATCAATAATGGCTCATTTTGGGCTCTCTCACTCAACCCTTGGGGTATCTGAATACGGCTTCTGAACAACTGATTTATGTACTTACTCTTGCCACTATGTTACTTAAAAAACTGTTTCACAAATTGATTTAGCATCTCTTTTAAGCAGTTAAACTGAAGTTCTCTGAAGAGTTACGAAGCTTGAGCTTTGTAATTTATTAGTAGAACTAACAAAATTGAACAGGCACTGCCATACAAGAGGGATTTCTTAGGTGCCTCGATGTCTTCTGTTTCAGTTCTCTCCCGAGAATCAAGCGTTGTTAAAATCAGGCATTGACATTTCTCACTTTATGCTTCACTTCAGATTGAAATAGTTAATGCTAGACTTTATGACCACAAACTTCAGTAGCTTTTTATTGCTGCTCTGTGTCTTCTTGACTTCAAAATTCTCCTGAGCTTTAATTAGGATTGCTATATCCCTTAGGTTTTCAACCTCTTTTAAAAAGCAGCAGGTGTTCTCACCAAACAATGCCTCAGGATTTGCCTGACTCTTTAAGAGCTATTCACTTAATAAACTCTTCAATACAAAATATGCAATAAGAAGCACAATCTGCATGAAGGAGATGCAGCTACTCATCTTTCCACAGCAGCAGTGAGACTCTTAGAACCAGAGTATTACTGCTGGGCTGGGTAATTAAAAAAAAGAAAAAAAAAAAAAAAAAGAATACTGAAAACAACTTTCCAGTCAGAGGACTAGCAAGTGGTTGAGCTATGTGAGGACAGAGGAAGCATTGCTGTTTAGATTTTTTTTAAAAATAAAACAAAGAAAATACGAACGTTACAAAGCAGACTGGTAGCAGAATTTCTGGCTTCAGGTGGAAGGAACAGTTGTATCAGGAAAAAAAACCACCTTGAATGGAAGAACTGGATAGCTGAAAACATCACTGCAGAGGAATCCTTTTGAAAATATGTACGAAAACTGTTCAGGTTCTCACAGGTGCATCTGTACCTATGAGTAGCAAGTCTGAGCAAAAAGGAAGACTTTCAGATGATAGCTTAATTTCCAACAGCACCCCTGAAAACCTCCAGAAATTCTCACAAGTTTTCAGCCGCTAAGGCTTAGAAAGCAAACTGGGAAACTGTATGGTAGCAGTAAGAGCAAGTATTTGAGATTATACAAAGAATGGAACGCAGGAGGAAGGAGAGTCAGGAAGAGAATCAGAGGGCTGGAGCACCTCTTCTATGAAGGCAGACTGAGAGAGCTGGGTTTGTACAGACTGGACAAGAAAAGGCTCTGCAGAGACCTCATAGCAGCCTTCCAGAACCTGCAGGGAGTCTACAGGAAAGCTGGAGAGGAACTTTTTGTAAGGGCATGTAGTGACAGGACAAGGGGGAATGATTTTGAAAGAGGATAGGTTTAGATTAGATATTAGGAAGAAATTATTTGCTGTAAGGGGGGTGAGGCACTGGAGCAGGTTGCCCAGAGCAGCTGTGGATGTCCCCTCCCTGGAAGTGTTCAAGATGTCGTTGGATGGAACTCTGAGCAACCCGGACTAGTGGAAGATGTTCCCCCCACGGGGGGCTGGAACTTGATGATCTTTAAGGTCCCTTCCAATCCAAACCATTCTATGTGATTCTATGACTTCTCAGCAATACCAACAACAACAAAAAAAGCACAAAAAAGCCAAAAAACAACCAATGAACCAACAAATGAGAAAATTTTTAAAAAAAAAAAAAAAAGGAAGAATTTGACAAACGTAAAACTGAAGAACCAATCCAAAATCTTTAAAAATAAAAGATTTGCAGGACAATGAGATCAGAATTTCTGACTTTTTATACCTGTGCTTATAGAGCAGACAGTATCCTGACACAGCAGTTATAATAAAAAATTTCAGATACTACAAGACTGAAGGCAGAGAAGTACGTCAATCAAGCCAGAGCCTAATTAAGGAGGACATGTAGCACCATCACATATTTTAATAAACACTACCTCTTTTCCTCTTTGTTTTTTTTTGTTTTTTTATTCCTCCCAACTTATTCCCAGCTTTGGCCAGCAAAAGAAAAGAATAAGCAAAAAAAAGCAATATTTGTTCTGTATGTAGCAACACGTACAGATATGATGAAAAGAGCAACACGAGTCTCAACAGCTTTCTGTGGAAACCTTAAGACCTACCAATTGTTATAAACTTGTTAAGGATTTGTCCTTAAAATATTTGATCTATCTATGAAAGCATAGTGATGATGTCTTCAGAAAAATGTCCCCACTCCATTTTGGAGGATGAAATTACAAATCTAGTTAAATTTATTATTAAATTTTACTATTAAGCATGTACGTACTTAATAATTATGTATCCTTACGCCTATTAAGGTGCTTGACTTTGACTTAGTCGCCATAACATTGATAAAAATATACAGCTGCAAGTAGGTCTTCCATATGTCATTTGTAACAACAACAAAAGGAAAAATATCTAGTAAAATATGAACACAGTAATTTACAATTCATAATTGTTTTCAGGAAAAAAATAAGCTTTGGAAACAATTTGATCCAAGGTAAATAGATTAAATAAAGGTGGGGGTTTTTTTCATTTATCATGTAATCTCCTTCAACATTTCAGTCTCTATGCTTGCAACTTTCTCACAAAGTCAACAATGCGTTTCTTGCAGCAGCTAACTCTGCTTTGTGTTTTTAATTTTTTTTTGTGTTATAATTTATTAGTATCCTATTTTGAATCATGCTAAATTAAGATACATCAAAAAAGAACTTTGATTATTAAATACATGAGGGTTAGTAGAGCGGTCATCATTGAGGACATGCAAAAGAGGCCACCATGCTAAGAAGGCTACAACTGGCACTATTTTGATTCTAAAAAACAAACAAACAGGGGAATTTCAGGAAAAAATCAAAAATCTGTGAGTCATAGGTCACAAAAAATCATAGTAAATTTAGAGATATACAGTTTTCTGTTTCATACTACCCAAGATAAGATGCCATATCCAATAAATATAATTACATATAAAGCCAGCTTCTTTAGGCATCCCCACTGTATATTTTGAACAAGCCTTGAATGAGTGCGTTTTTTCATTATGCAAAAGCTGCAGCATTGAAATTTATATGCAAATGGTCTGTTCTCTGTGACTTGAGGGAGAGTAAGGACAATTTCTTTTGCACTGTATTAAATTTAGCAGAATTCTGTTGAAAGGCTTCTGCTCAGTTCCACTATTTAATGGTGCTTTGTACTTGACCTAGAGGTGCTTTTTATTTAATCATGTGGAAATCACAAGTATTGAATGCCTGGATGTCCCTGCACAGCCCATAGTACCAGCTAGCAGTGGAGAGGTGTCTGTCATATCATAAAACTGTAGCAATGGAGCAGCAGAAGAATCACACACAGATTTCGTTCAATAAAGCCTGAGAATATGGATGTCACCAGGGGACTGATAACTCATCTTAATATTTTGCAGCAGCGTTAACACTGCAGCAAAGGAAAACAAGAGGAGTTATTTGTTCTTGTATTTAGCTAACAATTATCCCCCTTATTTATGTAAATAAATTAATTTCTTCTGCAGTTGCTGAGAATGGCAGGTTCAGGGGAGGTAGAACTGGCTGGTACTAAAGTTTCATTATTCCTGTGGAGTAATCGAGCAGGTGTAGCTAATGATGTCTGAGCAGTTTCTTTCTCAGAAAGCTTTTTACCTTATTCCCTGTGTGGGTAACCCCCACGAGCACTAACAAAGTAGCACATGTGAGTACAGGGGTCAGGGTAGAACAAAATATCAGGATTCACCATTGAGGGAGGTTTGATTGGTTTTTCTCTGTGGTTGTTGAGGTTTTTTTCCTTCTTTTTTTGTTGTTGTGGTGATAGTGGAGATGGTTTTTTTTCCCCTCTAGGTCAGAGAGAAAAAATTATGCACTGAACTTTGTAGGCAACCAGGAGTGGAAAACATTCCCTGAAGTACAAAAGGAAATATTTCAGAAAGGATTAATCACTCAATTACGTCTTCAAATAAAATACTCAAAAAATCTGACTTCCTGTCTGGTGCTTTTGTGGAAAGCAGACAACCTGTTCTTTGGACAGGGTGTACACCTCTGTAATTATCTAGCTGAAAAAACTTCCACAAATGCTTTTTCTCATTAAAGTAAGACTTTTCACTTAGTATGCATGAACCTCTAATCATGGTAAAGAGCATTTGCACAAATACTCTAAAATTATTATATTATGAATCTGTCTGTTCTAAGTGCATTTAAAATGTATGATTATTATGTCAAAAATGAAATAATTTTATTATATTAGTGTTTGACGTATATATTTTCTGTACTAGGAATTGCAGTACACTCTAGCATTAATGTCCCATAAAGTCATTACTGCCATAGGAATATCAACAACATTTCTACACATTCGATGAAACATGCCGACACAGATAATTAAAATGAAGTTCAGAGGAACTACAATCACGAATTCATGCTTGTGTGTTCTTCTGATTAAAATCATCAAAGTTGCGATTCAACGAAATTTCAGCAGCAAGAAAACCAGCAGGTGATTTACCTGAGTTGAAGCTCACAACCTGTGCCCCTTGGCTCAGTGGCAAAGTTTGTCCAGGGAAGTAATAAGTCTTACTATGGAAGAAACAGTAGCTGCCACTTCTTTATGAGGTAAAAAAATATTCTAACCTGAGAAAACACTGCCTGCTTCGCAAAAGGACTCAAGAGTATCTCCTAGCACCTGGATTTGTTTCAACTTTACTTTGGAACTGTGCTAAGCTACTGCAGCTCCCAACCTTTGGAGGAAAAATTGTGCACAGGCAGGGAAGAAGCCATTGCGTGGCTGTGAAACTGAAATGTTAATGGGTAATAACTCAATTGGCCATTTGCAAAAACACCAGGTGCTTTGCTGACAATGAGCAAGGGAACAGCCCAGGTGCAGTGGGTGTGATCACCAGAGGATGAGACCATGGCAAATCAACCTTTATTTAGCAACAAGCTGGCGTTTGAGCCAGACAAGGGGGGAGGATGATAAATAAGAAGCAGATCCTGTGAGGTGGGATAGTGCTTTTCATCACGCCAATGTCCTCCCTTACCCAACCGGCTCAGTTGTTAAACTCCCCCACCCCAGGGGAGATACTGGGACATTCACACACAGGTCTGAAGGTGTTCATCCCTTCTGATGGGGCATAATTGGTTCAGCTTCACTGAGCTGACATGAGGGAGAGTGTCATGTCTTAGAAGAGGTCATAAGCCCCCCAGACTCCTTTCTGAGGCCTTCCACCGGAGGACTGCACATGATTCACAGTGCTGCAATATCCCCTGGATGTTCCCATGTTAACATAAATGTATTGTAACCCACTCAATTTTGTGTTTTGTGGGCTTGTCCCCCACCCACAACGGATCAAGACTGCAGCCATCACTTACACCAATGAATATCTAAATTGCAGCAATCCAGTCTTGTGCTTGAATCCATGGGTGGTGCTTTCTGCTTATCGTTTCTTTCTCTTTCTTTCTTTCTTTCTCTCTTTCTTCTCCTAGCTTAGTCTGTAGGCCAGTCCAAAATTCCAGTCAATGCCTTAGTAAGTCCTTTGTTGTGTCTGGATAAGTTAAAGTTGGCTAAGCTTAAGCTTGCTAAGTTAAAGTTTGTGAAGTCCCTTACTTTGTCTGGATGTTGTTTCAAAATTTGCCAAGTACCTTATTCTACCTTAATGTTCTAATGTTTAAAAGTAAAACTTTGCTATTGAGAATTTCTGAGAATTTTGTTGTTTTTTCCCACGCACCACCCAGACTGAACCAAACAAACTTCCCATAAAAAGGGACCGTGGCATAACAGCTGTCCACTGCATGTCACACATTTGCAGGATCAGGACACAGAATGGGGCGTACCTGCCCTCTGGCATAGCCACTGCAGTTCTCCTACCAGCCTCGTTTCTCAGTTTTTGTTTGTTTGTTTTGTTGGGTTTTTCTCTTTGTATAGGTTAAATTACTTTCTGCATTTCTGTACCAACATGATAAGCAGTAAAATGAGTCACAAACTTCTTGTAAATGACTAATATTGTTTCCTTTACACTCATCCTTTCATTAAGCTGATAATTATGTAAAGAATTTATAGCAAGACTTGAATCAGTCTCTTTCAGTTCAAATCACACTTAACATTAGCTCTGTAGATGTGTTGACAGATCATTCTCTGTAATCAGAAATGGTGATGGTTGCAATAATGTTCCAGTTTTAGTTTAAATCTAAATTAGTATATTATTACCTCTCTTGCATCCAAATTCTCCAACAGCACTGTTCCTTTTTGAATACATACATAGGGAGGAGGAAAATACAGTGTGATATATCATTTCTGTACTTTCATGGAGTTGTAAACCAGAAACAAATGTTGGCAGTTTCTCATTTAATGAATTAGGGGTGAAGGAAAAATGCCAACCAACAAAACTGCAAAGTTTAAGATATCAACTTTGCAATAATTCATTGCTTCATTTTAACAACATTAAACAGTATCCTGATGTTTTAAGAGGATTTTCACCATTTTCCTTAGGCCTGTCAGGAATTAAAAGTATATGATCAGAGATAGCAAAGATGGAAAGAAAATATTTTGTGCTTTTTGTTATATTTTTTTTTAGAAGTCAGTTCTGTTGTGCTGACTTATAAATTGCAGTTCTTCAGATCCTCTTTAGATCAGTTGGTAATTGAGCTTTAATGATGTAGTTATTTTCACATTTCACAAGCCTCTTTCTACCACCTACATTTTCTGTAAATGAAGAGCACAAGCAGAAGCTTAATTGTAGTTGCTTGATGAATATTTACCTCTCAGCTCAATAAATCATGATGGTTCACCTCTTCCAAAGTCAATAACTATTTAATATTCTATTAAGCTGATGGGCATAAAAGAATAGTAAACCAGGTTTCTGCTATAGCAATGCAATTAACTAAAACAGGGAACAATTCCCCTTTCATTTGAAATGGCAATAAAACATCCGTTATTCAAGGAGTATGATCATTATAAAACTGTGTAGAAATAAGTGAACCCTGTAAACTTGGATTTAATGCAGTTTTCTGAGTGGAAATTTTAAAAAAACTGTAAAGTTATAACTTTATGAGTTTAGCACCATACTATTTCTGAAAAATGTTGTCCTCATCTGATGATAGCTCACCTAACTGGATAAAGTCTATGAGGAGATAATTTAGAGTTTTCATTCATATATTAATAGTGATTAGGCTGTCCCTTAAGACATCCAGATTCTAGATATGCTAAGCTTTGGAATCCTTTAATTTATAACACTTGGATTATTCCCATGGTGGACTAAGGCAGACTAACTCCATCCTAGTATTTCTGTTTAAAGAGACTTGAAAAAACAGGGAAGGAATCAGGTTGTTGAAGAAGAATGACTTCAAACAAAATAATATGCCACTTATAAGAAAAAAAATTGAAAAAATTCATCATTTTTGCAAAACCTGAATTTTGCTTCCTTCTTTTTTTCTCCAAGCAAAACACCTTGGAAGAGGTGAAGAAGGACAATAATGATCGCTATTTCTCTTCAATTTCATCTGCATTCTTCATGAGAGAGACAGGACATGGCCACAGAGCTTCTGCTGGGAAATTCTGTAGTGGAAAGGCACCTTGAGCTGCTGGTAGTAGACGTCCTTAGGAGGTGATGGATCAGGGAAGTTACTCTGCATACGTCCACACTGTGCATTGGCACCTTGGTTTGGCCACTGACTGATCAGTTCTGCAGACACTGACTGCACCAGTAGAAACATAAAAAATCAGGATTCAGCTTCTCTAATATTCACTGGTATACATTTGATATATCTCTCTGCCACAAATAAAGATTGATAAAAGCACAACTTAAGTTCGTTTTTTTAGTGCCTGCAGACAGCTGTACCACTTTTTCCTTTGTAACAATACAAACTGACACCATCTCAAGATTTGGCATGCTGCATAGTTCTCAACAATGTCTTTAAGTGAAGAGTTTAAAAGAAAAGTTTAGACTTAATTTTCTTAAGTTAAAATCATGGGTGGACCTTGACTGGCTGCCACACACCCATCCAGCTGCTCTCTTACTTGTTGTCCTCAACAGGACATGGGAAAAAAATAACATGGAAAAGCTCATGGGTTGAGACCACAAAATCACAGAATCATAGAATATGCTGAGTTGGAAGGGACCCACAAAGATCATTGAGTCCAACTCCTGGCTCTGCACAGCACCATCCCCAAGAGTCACACCATGTGCCTGAGAGCATTGTCCAAATGCTTCTTGAACTCTGTTAGGCTTGGTGCTGTGACCACTTCCCTGGGCAGCTGGTCCCAGTGTCCAAACACCCTCTGGGTGAGGAACATTTTTCTAAAATCCAGCTTAAACTTCCCCTGACACAAACTCAGGCCATGCCCTCAAGTCCTGTCATTTGTCACCACAGAGAAGAGAGCAATGTCTGCCTCCTCTTCCCCTCACGACTAAGTGCAGACTCCTCTTCACCAAGTTGAACAGACCAAGTGACCTCAGCCACTCCTCGTACAGCTTTGCCTCAAGGCCCTTTAACATCCTCATGGCCCTCCTTTGAATGCTAAGAACTTAATGCCTTTCTTATAGTGTGGCACCCAAAACTGCCCCCAGCACTGGAGGTGAGGCCGCCCCAGTGCAGAGCAGAGCAGGACAATTCCCTCCCTTGCCCGGCTGGCGATGCTGTGCCTGATGCCCCCCAGGACAGGGTTGGTCCTCCTGGCTGCCAGGGCACTGCTGACTCAGATTCAACTTGCCTTTCACCAGGAGCACCAGGTCCCTTTCTGCGGCACTGCTCTCCAGTATCTCATTCCCCAGTCTGTACATCCAGGGTTGCCTCATCTCAGGTGCAGAATCCAGCACTTGTCTTTGTTAAACTTCACACGGCTGGTGATTGCCCAGCACTCTGATTTATCGAGGCATCTCTGCAGGGAGTCAACAGCCCTTGAGGGAGTCAGCAGCTCATCTCAATTTTGTATCATCTGCAAACTTGCTTAGTATCCCTTGAGTTCTGCATCCAAATCATTTATGAAGATGTTGAAGAACACAGGGCCGAGGATGGAGCCCCACAAGTGAACCACACTAGTGTCAGGTCTCCAGCTGATATCACTCCATTCCTTATAGCCCTGTGTGCCTGACATATGAGCCACTTGCTCACCCATCACATGATGTGTTTATCCAGCTGTGTGCTGGACATTGTGTCCAGAAGTATCCTGTGAGTGATGGCATTGAAAGCTNTTTCCCGCACGGTTCCCCTCGCTCAGCCCTGGCTGCCGGGCAGCGTTTTGCCCTCCCTTGCCCAGGCTTTGCCCGGGGCTCTCGCCCGCCCGCCCGTGGCTGAGGGGCTCAGCCGTGCCCTGCGCTGGGGCCGCTGCAGCCGCTGGCACCGCCCGGGGCCGGGCCGGGCAGCCCCGGCACAGCCCCAGCGCTGCCGCCACCGCCGGGGCACCTGCGCCCCAATGCACACAACTTTCATCTATTTATGAAGCAGGAGAATATAAAGGTGTTACACGATCATATTTGCTTTTCAACTCCGTACACAGTAATTTAGTTTTGTTCATTTTACCTCCAGCAGCAATAACATCACAGATATGTACAGACGAGCTGAGTGTGAACCATGTAATTAGCACTTTGGGAAATAACCTGGCTGCATAAAGCTTTAGTTGTACAGTACAATTGGAAGACAGACCTTCAGTTTTGTTATGCAAGTGCAAGAATTTTTTGTGGCTTCAAAGGCTAAATATAAATTACTGTACATTGTGCAATAAAATGTTCTAAACCATCTTTTAGAATATATTTCACACACACGCGCATGCACAGACACACACACATACACACACACACACACACACGATGGGCTGTGAAACACATTAAGAGGCTAAAGATGAAGCTGCTTCGTGGTGGGAAAACAGACATGATACTTCTCCAGTATAGTTACCTCTTGTTTTCATCAGGATAAAAGCATTTCCAGTCCCATGGATTTATTTTAATAGAGAAGTATCCTGGATGGCCAGTCTCAGATCACTTATCTCATAATAGTTCTGGAATCTCTAACGAAAAGTAAAAGTAAGTGTTGTAGCCAATGCATTGAGTAACAGAACACACTTGCCAATGCAGGTGTTATTGAAGTCATCAATAATTAAATGACAATAAAACCACCGATTCCTAAACCAGGAAAATATAAAAGCTATAAAATTGTTAAAAGCTGGGTGGGTGGGTGTGAGGTGACTTAACGAAACAGTTAACATGAATTAATTATTAAAAAAAAGTCAGAGGTTGTCCCAATGACTTACAGAGTGATAAAGGAGAGGGGAAGAGTAACAAACCCAGCACCTGCTCAGACCAAGCAATAAGGGCAAGGGGACAGAGCTGGAGACCGGGAACACGTCAGTATGGAGACATCTACGCCAAGCAGCCAGAAGGGGACACTTGTGGCTCTGACTGGGCTTCCCAGCAGGCAGTCTGTGGGTGCCCTGATGCAGGGGTAGTTGAAGTGCAAACTGCAGGCAGGGGTTACTAAAATAATGTGAATCCTATTTAAAAGGAAATAGAAACCACATAAATTGCAATTGTTTCCCACTATCTCTGGGTTTAAATCTATTCCCTGTGTGATTCAGCAGACCCAGTTAAGCAGATTTAAGGACTTCTCAATTAAATACAAAAGACTTTCCAAGTACCTTTAAGTATATTTTTTAGTGTACAACAATTTCATGGCAATCCCACTGGCAGTAAAACTAGCAGGGTCGTAATTAATTTTAATCCCCGTAAATTAACATTTTCTTATTAAAAATACATAATATAATGAATTCCCAGTCAGTAATTCCACAGATGACTATAACATTACTGTTACTCTTCCCTTATTTTATTTAGCTATGTATGTTTAAGCTTTACCTGAGTTTCAGTTTCTCATATAGGTCCTGATCTCAGCTAAGAAGCCATTTACAGAAATGTAGATTTGTTCCGTTGTTCTTGAACTCTTGGTATTTGTTACCTTCCTAAGAGATTTTTATTATTCTGTCTTCCAGCTGCAAGCTGTTTGAAATTAAACCATTTAGAAGCTCGTCTGACTCTCAGCAATACCTTTATTCCCAAGGGATAGCCTGATCTTTTAAAGCCTCGGAAAGAAAAAAACCCCATTGTTTCTCAGTTTAATTTTCACTAGACAGCCACACGGAATGGCTGGACTGGGTAAGCTTTAAAATGGGAAGGTTCTGGTGGTATCATACAGCTTCCTACACAGGAACATCTGCTCTACCTGTGAGTGATTCTCTCAGTCTGAGAAGCACACGCAGAACATGGTGAAGATCCTGTCTACAATGGTGTGTTGTCCTCTGAGCTATTTCTGTGTGTTGCAAACAAGCTTCCCTTTCATGCTCGTAAGTAAGCTCACTGGTTTAGAGCAGCACTGCCAGTGCTGCACAGAGTCAGAGTCCCCTACCATTTCTGCCCTGAGGTTAATATGGAGCTCAGAGGCAGCTGGATGCTCTCTTTTATTTATCAGTTCTTCAAGACTACTCATTGAAGCACCCTGCTTGATCCACACAGAGGTAGTAGGTGCAGTCACCAAGGCCTGCTAATTCTGTCAGCACATGCTGGCTTCTTCCTGGCTGCGCCTCTTTGTTTATCAAACAATCATTTTCAGTAATAAGGGAGCAGAGTGTAAACATGTTCTTCACTAATTTGCTATGTTTGAGCATCTGATTCTTTAGTGTTGTGAACAGGAAGCACTGATGAGCTTTGTGACTGCACAGTTTGGTTCCAATTAAATTTTTAATGAAACAAAAGTCAAGACCAACTGTGAGTTGTGACAGAATTTTGATTTCAGCAGTGCCCTCTCATGTCTCTAATTTGGCCAGGTTTACCCCACTGAATATAAATATTGATAGTTGACAGTCAGAAGAGACAAAGCAGGGCATGGAGTGTGCCAAAGCGGTTCCCTTTTCTGAGTTGTCACTTTATTTTATTTTTTAATTATTTTTAGGGTCTGTTGACAGATTGGCAATGAAGCCTATCTTGAATTTTCGAGTTCATTCAAATCTGCTTTCAGAGTGGATGTCTCAGGGTGATTCTGAGGCAAAGGAAGCAAAGTGTGTGCTTGCACCATTGAGCACACTGCTTTAAGCTGATAGAAAATGTTTGAAGCTATTTAACTTCTCTGTCGGAG
Organism: Mohoua ochrocephala; assembly: GCA_013398855.1. Taxonomy (NCBI): domain Eukaryota; kingdom Metazoa; phylum Chordata; class Aves; order Passeriformes; family Acanthizidae; genus Mohoua; species Mohoua ochrocephala. The sequence continues at coordinate 15,281 of VZTA01011701.1, forward strand.
CCCACAAAACTCTGCTGCTTCCTGCCACTAATAAATGCCGTGGAGGCCGGTTGCTCTCAAAACTCCCAATAAGACCCACTGGTGCTGTTTTTAAAGGAACACAGCAGAAGGGAGAAAAGCTAATTTAAGAAACATTTGCAACAGTGAAACAGTGCTCAAAGCCATGGTATTAATGACAGTAGTCAGCAGCAGCAGCTGACTGCCTGAATTTAAATGGCAATCTGTTTGGCAGCAGCAGCAGCTTAAAAACAATGCAGATATTGGACTGCACTGTCTCTTGTGTACACCTTCCCAACAGGTTAGGTGATCTGATCTGACCCTTGCTGAACTCTGTAACCAAACAGGTTAGACAAAAGAAAAATAAATTGCTTTATCTCTGAGACTTGCTTTCTTTAGTGTTCATTAAGTGACAATTTTGCTACCCCCCCAAAAAAAAAAGAAAAAAAGAAGGAAAAAAAAATTCCCAAGTTTTATACTAATGCAGAACTGCCAAGAACTAGTTTTAGCAGTAGGGGACATAGTCCCCACCTGGAATAAACTGGCTCAGCTCTTATGTCTTCAAGCAACGTTGTACCACAGGTGTTTGGTGTGGCTGGGGCTGTACATTCCTGACTCCAGGCTACTAAATAAGTAACAGCAAGAATATCAGAAGTGCAGCATCTGCCTTTAGATCAAAACATCTGATTTTTTTTCCCCTTAAGTTTTGGTGAGAAAAAAGGGCAACTGGCTCTTGATCCTTACATACATATTTAGGAGAATACCTTTAAACACAACATCTGGAAAAAAAGTGCTGCCTGGAATCCACAATTCAACAGCTGGATAAATTCCATGGAGTTCAAAAGATGATGGACCTTAAAACTATGCTTAATCCTGGGAGGTTAATTTATTTATTTTAATGAGGCCTTTAAATTCATCCTCCTACATTCTAAGAATGGAAGCCAGTAACTGAAGGACCAGCTTGCAGAGGAGGAGAGAGATAAAATCTCTGTCTAAAAAAGCTCCATTTACTTTTTCACAGCATCTTTTCCTCACCCTTCACCAACAAGAGACAACAGTCTGACCCTCATGGATTTATTTAAGTCGCAGATGTAGATGACGGAATATTACAGTTGTCAGAAAGGATTTACTAATTTGCTTTTCTGGTTGCTCCTGACTTGTGCCAGTGCATCTCTATGCCTGTATGCACTTGTATGATGTGTTATAACTGGAAAATATTTTAGATTTTTAATTGCTGCAAAAGTAGGTATGGCTCCAGAAAGTATGGGGTTTTTTTTAGTGTTTTTAAGATACTTTATTTGAAATCCACAATCCATACCTTTGGAGACTACTCCAAAGGTCCTACTGCTGGAGGTGAGGAGACGGAAGAAAAGGAGAGGAGAGGAGAGAAAAAGAAAAAGAAAAAGAAAAAGAAAAAGAGAGAAAAGAAAAGAAAAGAAAAGAAAAGAAAAGAAAAGAAAAGAAAAGAAAAGAAAAGAAAAGAAAAGAAAAGAAAAGAAAAGAAAAGAAAAGAAAAGAAAAGAAAAGAGATAGAAAGAAATGAAAAAGCAAGGCAAGGCAGCCAGTGAAAATGTGGTGTTCCTTATCTCTTCACACACATCCAAACTGCTCTTCTGTTACACCAAGGTTTTCAGGGAAGAACTTGTGCCTGCCTTGCTGCCATACCCAGAAAGTGGTTGATGTAATAATCTAAGATTGTGGCCTCTCTTGGTAACTTCAGGAACAGCTGTTGAAAACTAAAACCACATCAGCTTGAGTGTCTAGAACACAAGAATGAAAAATAATTTGCACTTGGCTCTAATGAAGGCAGATTGCAGTCTTGGTGACCTTGGGCAAGTTACTCAAGCTCCACGTTTGCCTTCCTGCTCAGCTGTAAAATTAAGTCAAAGCAGAACTTCACTGAAAAACAGATGCTGCTTCATACTTGATTTTTTATTTCCTGGTAAATAAATTATAGAAGAAAATAAAATAATTAATTAATAAGTAACAGTCAACACAGTAATTATGTGGCCATATCCATTATGAATGTATATAAACAAAATCAATTTTCATTAAGGGATATTAATGTTATCAAGCATTGCTAGAAAGACTGCAGCAGTTACCAAAAAGGCTTTTCTTTAATGAAGCACAGCCATTCTTTCATTCCCTAGTATTGTGTACTGTTTTAAATTAACCAGATCTTGGTATAAAATGGATGTGCATTTTAAGTTATGCCCAATTTGAAAATGCATTTCAGTACTGTTTCATATATTTATGCACAGGATAGTTTTATCTTCATAAAAGTGAAAGTTTTATGAGCAATGAACAAACAGTCAGATTCAGCTGCAGTTTAAACTGGTGTAAATACATATATTTTACCAAGACCTGTGAAGGTGGCTGTAGCACCAGGATTACTTCAGTGACTTTTAGGACATTGATTAATGCAGGGTTTGGTTTTATTTTTTATATTTTGAACTGGAGAAGAATGTGAGGTAAGGTTCTGTTTTAAGGAGGCTTCATGATTTTCTAACAAGCATGATTGATAGAAATGCAATTTTCCATGTTCATAAATACAACAATAGATCAAACAAGAAAACATTTCCTAATTCTGAAATGCTTTTTTAAATTGAGGCAGTGGGAAGAGGGCTAGAAAATTGCAAAGAGCCTTGGTATCCATATTATTTTGTAATGGAATCTATATTGTTGTGTATTGTCATGTATTTTGGAATTTGGCAATCTGTGGTAAAAATCTACAGGAAGATTTTTCAGGTGTGCTGTCATTGTTATTTTAGAAATACAAGGAACAAGGAAATGAATAATCAATGAACAATGCAACTCGGAAAAAAACCCCCGTACTATTAGATCACACTTCTTGTTCTCACATAGAGGGGTCTAAAGTTAGATTTCATCATGCTAGTCAAGATATTTCAGAAACAGCCATGACCTCTGATATTCTGGTCTTTGCAGATAGAACCTAAAGGAATCAGTTTTCACTGTCTGTTTCAAGACAACCACATAGATTCTCTTTTCTATTTACACTGCAGAATGCAACCGTTATAATGATTAAAACCTATTAAATTATATTGGTTCATTATGCAAACCTTACTCTTCCATTTCCCTACTGTGTTTTGTTTCTCTAACAAGTTTTCTTCCTAAACCCATGGATTGATTCTGTCTAGCTGTGATTCAATTGCTGTAGCTCTAAAATAGGATGGAAAATATATGATTACTAAGCTGCTAGACAAAAAGTTGGTATTGCAGAGCTCAAATTGTAGGATTAGCACTTGTTAATACTGCTTATTTATTTCATTGTAGTTCTACAACAGGATTGGACAAAAGAATGCAACAAGTCATCCACTTAATCCTAAATCTAGGAACAAATGAGACGATGCATTTGAAATGTGCACCAATTGGCCTGTTATTCAATCAATTTGTTATTAATTTGAGAATAATAGTTGTAGAGGATTGACTTGTCTATAATTTTTCAGTCCTCTTACACCTTGCAATTATTCCATGTTCCATAGAATCTGGGTGGAAGACAAGCATCAAAACTTCAACTGTGTTCAAAAACTAAATAAATATAGACATGTGTGTGCTGAAAATGCAGTGCTGCACCTATTGCTTATATTTCACACTGCAATAGATTGGAATTAAGTATCAAAGTGATCTTGATAATCATATTATTCATATCATGTGAGCCATAATTATATGGTACTGACAGGTGAATAAGCCTTCGTGCTAGGACTTTTTTTATAATTTTGCATCAAAAGACAGATTTAGAGGACTATATCTGGACTCATCTGGATTCTTCAATGGCTATATTTTTGTGGTAGCATCTCAGGCTTTTTAGAGGTGAGCAATTAATGGAATTAATTTCCTTCCCTTTTTTTTAAATCCTCTGTTTTCCCTTTGCTGTGAGTTGGTCAGTCAGTTCTGATATCAGATACATTAGGACTGGTCATTGCTGAACGTATCAATAGGGATCTGCTTTTCACAAAGAAACTTCACTGTCTTGCAGATTATGATGTTCTCCAAAACGTTGATGAAAATAGTTCTCATTTCTGCAAAAAACATCACTAGAAACCTTTCTGTGTTCAGAGCTGAGAACTGCAGCAAAGTTACAGAGGGAAATGCAGAACTTTCTCCGTGTTTAAACCACATTAATTTCCAAAGAATCCCTCACAAAACCACATTCTCTCAATGGCCTGTGTTGTAAGTTCAATTGTCCTATGTTTTCATGCTTCAGCATTTATAACTTCAAAAGTACAGGTGTGACCTCTCAAAAACAGAATTCATCCAAAGTACATAAATAAGAAACACCAAAAACATCCTAATACAAATTAAAAACTATTGATCAGAATGCAGGTTTATACAATGCACTAGAGAGAAAAAAACTGTGAATGTGGGCATGGGTAAGCATGGATATTTACACACAGGTGACTCATAGAAGTAGATGAAACAATATTAAAAAAATAGACTAATTAATTAATAAAATTTAGTTGTTAAATAATTCCACTAAACTTAAAAACCTATCTTTTCCTGTCTTTACATAAAAAATAGCCATAATTTGCATCACCAGGAAGAATTACCTAACTGGGCTGCTGTAATTCCTAATGGTGGATAGTTTGGAGCTACAGCAAACATTTCAGGTTGGAGGGAAATTATGAAAATCCAAGTGCTAACTCAGAATAACAAAACTGGGTTTTTGTGAGCTCATAAAAATATCCCAAAGCTCCAGTAGTCTTTGAGCAAAACCTCTGAGGAAAACATCCCCCCCCTAAAAACAATGAGCCAAAACCACAAAAGCTACACAGAAATTGTACAAATCTTCAGTAAATTCAGACTTTTTCTATCAGCAACTGAATGGTAAGCAATTGTATTTTGCCAGAACGCTGAGCAGTCACACAGGATCTGTTCTGCAGCTGATGGTGAGCCAAAGTGTTGTTCAGACTGAGTGTGAGCAACACTGGCACATGGATGCCTCCAAAAGTAGTGCATTATAAAGGGGAATATGAATAGGATAACGGATGTGGGCCAGAAGTCTCGACTATGAGAGAGTGAATTAGTGACAGTGCAGGAAAACAGGGAAATGGAAGCAGTCAAACTATCCAGGTTAAATAACACAGGAATGGTTTTCTGGGTATAAATACCAAGACTGATATCTGATTTACTGTATTATTTGAGATGTTCTACAAATCCTTTTATTAGAACAAGACTTTTAGACAGGAGATAATTTTCTTCTTTTAAAAATTTACCTATATCATTCAGACATAGGAAAAGTATTTTTTACGGGCACTTTGCATGTAGAAATTGCCGGGATTCAATGCTTGTTTAGTATTCAGTTCATTGCACCAATGCCTCTAAATTTGGTACACAGGATAATACTCATTTCTTAAATGAGTCAGGCTCTAGTGAAATTGAAAAGAGCTACATGCATGCATTTGCATCCAGAATGTAACAGATAATTTGGAGATGCAAGAATAGCTTTGCTGTGTTCGATATCACACAAAATTGGAAAGTTATTTTCCTTTTGTTATACTTTATGACCAGCTACCATATTTTTCTGCAAGAAAATCTGGAAGAAGTCTATATCATCAAATACATTTATACATATATATATATATATATTTATATACATAAATGCACACAAAAGAGGAGTTGTACTGTTTTGGTGAACAGGCTTACTCCTAAAGTCTTGTGGGTGTTTTTTNATTTATATATATATATAAAGCTTCTAGAAAGAGCCGTTTTGCAGAAATATAGAAATATAGGTCATGGCCAAATTAAAGGAGTCACTAATAAAACATAGATTAGATCTGCCACATCATGGTGAACTTAATCTAGACTTTAGTGTACATACAGAACTAATTCTCCCTGCTCACAAACAATTTTTAATAAAAAAAATAAACATACAAAGAGAGGGGATGAGGAGGCTGTGATTCAATTCCTACATTTTTGGACTTCTACTGCTACTTCTACTACTTCAACTGGACAAAACTGCTGATGCACCTGGCTTTCCTGCCATTTCACAGGCTCTTCTGCGAACATGTAAATTTTTTATTCCTTTTCTCTTTCACTAGCTGGTCCCACAACACTCCCACAGTAACCCCACTCTATGCCAACAAACAAATAAAAAAAGATCAGACAGAAGCAACAACCAAATGCAGTTTCCAAATATCCTAGATCCTGTTTGCAAGATACTTCATATCAACTGAATTGTTTTGTCATCTTGCTCTTCCTGCTGCATCACATTTGTGAGCTGAGGCATAACAACTTCAGGAGCATGGATAAAACACATTTATAAGGCAACATCAGCTCAGCACCATTAACTGAAGAAACTAGATACAAAAGACAGGAATTAGGCCTTCAGGTCATCTGAGGCGTATCAGCTTTAACAGGTGCTTCCCAAGAGACACTGCTTCAGATAATCCTTTAGAATGTGGACAAAAGTGTAAATCTAGCCATGAAAAGAAAATGGAGGAAAACTTGGCTTTCAAGGGGAGCAGAACTTGGATTTACATCTGGTTTTGGATATAGCTATCAGAGTATTTTCTTATATTCTGAACTTTCATAAAGGAAATAAAAGTACAAACTTAAGAATGCAAGTTTACAATACACAAATAAGATGAGAATAACATTTGAAGTAAAAACAAAAGTAGAATAGGATGCACGTGTGAATGGTAGGAAGTATTGTTTTTGCTTAAAACCAGTGTAATTCAAAAATTAATTAATTCAATTAATTATTTTCCTTAAAAACAATGTAGTTCATGCCCTTTAAAACAGGCTTAGGACAAGAGTTTCATTGAGCTGCATAAAAATACCTGTAAGGATCCCCTCTATTAATGGGGTGGAGGGAGTTACTTGCTCCTAGAAAAGCAAATAAACTTTTTTCTATACTTCATTCCCACTTATGCTTAGAAATTAACAAAGGTGTGTTCTATGTTAATTTCTATTGTTCTTTCTTTTACTGCTGAAGTATAGAGAAGTATTAAAATCATTATGGTTAAATAATCTTTTCTTTAACTCATTGTCAGGCTCCAATATTTAATAAATGAAGAGATTTTTAAAGGACTTTTATCACTCCTTTCCTTGGCATTTTTCCTTTTGTCTAAGATTTCTTTTTCATCCTCTTCTCTTTTCCTTAAATGACAAGTGGCTAGTGTTCTCAAGTTAGAACTGGCGCATAACATAAAATGTGAGTTTACAATTGTGGAGATAATGCATAAACAAAAACAATGCACAAAGGAAACCTATTAATTTGTAACTCATAATAGAACATGTTTTATTGCCTATATCACTACTAATGTTATAAATAAATATGTCATATTTTAAAAATGTGTAATCCCATTTTCAAGATGAATGCAATTGCAGAAGTACTAATATAACCTATAAAACTTAAATGTTTTGTCTAGGCTGTTCATCTAAGCTCCTCCTATAAAAAAACCCAGGAGTTTACAGAGTATGTATCTTCTTATTTCCACCAATTACTAAGATGCCAAAGCAGAGTAAAATAATTTCAGCTTGAAAGTCTAAAACTCACTGAAAACTGATTTCTTTTCTTTTCAATTAAGGTTTTGGACATGTTTTTAAAATATGCTAAATTTACAAATAACTTATACCTATAGAGGAGATAAAATAACCAAAGAATCTCAGAAATGTTCATCTCTAAGTAAACATAAGTGTACATACACACACAAGACAGATAAATATATATATGCATACCAGACACTGGCACATTACACTTTGCATATTGAAGATGTGATTAGAGAATTTCACCAAGGTTTATTTTTAATATACTGAGCAAGTTTGTATAATTATATATATATTTAAAATGGTGGTTGGGGAATTTTTTATGTTTAATGATCCTTGGAAAAATCCCTAGGTTTAAGTTCGACTGAGTAAAAGAAGATGTGATTAAGTTTTTGACCTTGAGCGAGTTTGGGGGTAAAAAAAAAAAAAAAAAAGAAAAAAAAAAGAAGAAAGATTAAAGAGCTTAGTAAAAACTATACTTCTGAAAATTCCTCCAATTCTTAACTTTAGCATCAATAAAATGCTACCTACATGTTTGATATTTGCTAGAAGAAAGAAAAAAAAAAACCTTCACACGAGAAAATTGGACACTTTCTTTCCTTCTCTTCTGTCAAAGATGAAGAGTCTGAGAAATAATTCATAAATCTTCCTCTTAACTCTAGTTCTTCAGTTGTATTGATCTTCCCTGCCCTTAGGTCTTTCTTGGTGAGCAAACAACAGACACTTGACTTCCTGTCTCTTCTCTTTCCTATATGAGCTTGTTCTGAATCCCTGATGGACTCAGCCCTCCTATTGACTTCAGATAGGAAATTTTATAAATGACTGCACAGCTGCCTGCTAAAAGAGCTTCTGCTGGGTGACTCTCTGCCACACCAATAACCTGCCTAATTATATGCCTTAGCCTCTCCCTTTACTGGTCTGACAAGCACAGTGTCTAAAGTCAAAATAAAATTGTCTACAATCATTGTTTTGAATGGAGTATTCCCTTCTATCATGGATTTCCCTTCAAAAAACATTTTTATGGTAAAATCCTGATCCTTTGCAATGTATAAATTATTTTGTACGTGTACTGATGTCCCATTAGCACCCTTGACCCCTATATTGCCTAATGCAGAAGACAAACCTGGGTCTATTTGTTACTGTTATTTAGAAATTTTCTTTAAGAAAAAAATCAGAGTTAACTGTTTTATATGTATACAAATACACAAATGAGTCAGCCTAGAGTAAACTGGCTCTGACACTGACTAATGGTAGCTGATTATCAAGAAATTATGAAAAATTGGGGCATGCATAGATGCAACATAGTATCTTGCATTTGCTAATTCTGCACATGCAGTTTTCTGCTAAAGACTATTTACTGTTGCTAATGAAGAGCAATAAATGAGTTCTGAGTCCTGCTTCCGGGCTTGTCAATGCATCGAGTTTCCTGCTCCTTGATTTGGACCTTTCCAAGGGGTAACTGTTTCCTCTTTTTTGACTTTGTTAATTGATAAAGAAATCATGATGAGCTTTTTGATGAGAAAACTCTTTCCTGTGTTTTCCTTCCGTGCTTGTTGTTAATTTATTGGACCAGCCTCTCTTAAAACTAACTTGTGCTATAGCAACAAGGTAATCATAGAATCATAGAACAGCTTGGGTTGGAAGGGACCTCCAGGATCATTTAGTTGCAACCCTCCTGCCATGGGCGGGGACACCTTCCACTAGACCAGGTTTCTCAGGGCCCCATGCTGGCCTTGCATACTTTCAGGGGCGGGTCATAATCACTTTGCAAGAGACTGGTTCCTATCAATAATCATGAAAAAAGCATTTACAGCTTCATGTCCTTAATCAAGCAGCAGACTAGCAGACAGCAAAACCAAACCAGACGATATCAGGTGTGCTTAAAACACTCTCTTTCCTATTTTATCTAAAAGAGTTTTGAAGTAACAAGAGGAATTAAAACATGATGTAAGATTGAAGAAACAGTGACTGACAGTTGAACAAGCGCATTAAAAAGCTGAGTACAGGAAAAATTACTTTGCAATTTCCATTTTTTCTTCTTTTCGGAATAAGTTTTGAAGGCATTCTTAAGTAGTAGATATGACAGCCAGAGCACATAAACTAATATGTGGAATGGGATGGAGAAAGGCATTTAGCTGCTTCTGTCACACTCCATTTTAGGTCAAAACTTTCTTGAAAGTCATGTCTTTAAAACAGATAAATAGATTACTTTTCCAGAATAGAACAGGGATTATTCAATGAGGCTTTCCTTAGAAGTCCCTGATCATACTTAAATTCATTCATGTCATGAGACCATGGATGGCTGCAGGCCATTTTTGCACTGTCGTATTTCTTTTCTTTTTTCAAATTTACAATCACGTTTAAATACCTCATCAGGCAGGAGGGAAATTAATCAAGTCACAGAACAGTGTTTCTGGGAAGTTCTCATAGACTGTCTGTAGAAAGTCTTACGCAATTAGTCCAGCAGCTCTGGGGGATTTTTTAGGAAGCGTTGAGATCAGATTACCTAGTAGGAAATTGCAACTTCCTTCAAGGTGGATTGAAGTTTTCATTGTGAGGTTCGGGGGATTGGACTTGAAAGATGAAAGTAATTTAAAGAAATTAGGTGAGCAAAACACAAATAAAAAGGATGAACACTGAAGGTAAAGGGAAAAATAGAAAAACCTCCACAATATTAGCTTTTCTCTGTTATTTATGGTTAGAGATTTTCAATACAAAGATATGATCTAAAAAAAGTATTTATCCAGTTTTTCCTTATCTATTCAGATATGAAAATTATATTTATGTACTTTTCAACATTTCTTGTATTTATTAATTCAATGGAAATAAATTAAACTATTTAGAAAAAAAACCCCACAAAAATACACACCTTTAAGAAATCAAAATATATTTCAGAAAATGCATAAATGTTTTGGGTGTAGGTTTACCAGTTCTCCATCAAAAAAAATGAAAAATATGAGGAAAGTGTTTACATTACTTAGGAAACTCTATCAGCTCAGCAAAAATATTTGAAAATTATAACAAAACTTTAAAATAAATGTTCTTAATATTATTATGTTTCAGATGAAGACCATGCATGAATCAAGACTTGACAAGGCGATCCCTTGCCTTAGGGAAAATAAGCACTTGAGTATATCATGCTGTGATTTCTTGTCAGGCAAAACAAACCTGCCATGTGCTTGTTCGCTCCTGACTCTGCCTGTGCCAAAGTCCTGATTAACCAAGATTTGACTTGCTGCCAGAAGCAGCTTTTACTATTTGAACTTCTTTTACACCACTTTTCTGACTTCCTTTTATTACTCGTTTCATGATATTGCTTTAACTCTGCAAAAATTAAAATATCTGTTTGGGATCTCAGTCACAAGGGTAAACCTAATAACTGTGGTTCAAATTTTAGTCAAATGATTGGAAGTTAAATTAAAATATGGGAGCTTATTAGTGTTTAAATTTTGTTTGCCCATCATTTTGGGCACGGACTTCTTCTCCACACACATTTGTGCCATTAAAGCAATGGCCACAGAGAAATTGGCAAGAAAGATTCCATTTACTTTATATCTCATAGATGTTTTAAAATATATTGACTAAAGTGCAAGGATGCAACTGATTTACTCTTGACGCCATGTCTGCATGACTCTAGTTTAGGCTAGAATTAACATGGTGGTGTTTCAAGCTTTTTTTTCCAACACCAGATAAACAGAGACAGAAATGGTGCTGTAGGACAAGGGAACAAACAGACACCAGGAGTAAACTTAATATCTTTCTCTTGTTAACTTTTTTACTATTTCCATTGTATTGAAATCTCTTTGACCTTGTCTGATTGTTCTCTACAGGTGTCTTAGTAATATGACATGTGCATCTAGAGCCTGTTATCTGGGATTAATCTGTTGCTCTACAGCACAAAAAACTGTCATGTGATGCACTTCACTGGTTTTATGATGCTACTCCCTGCAGGTTGCTCTGAAAAGGTACAGATTACCTCGGTGTTTCAGAAAGGCATCTCAGTGCAGGACGCTGCTTCCTAAGAGTCTCTGCCATAGCACTTATTGGTCATGCTGTGAAAAATCGATGCCAGTTTATACACTGCCCTTTTGCTCTTACCCTAGTCTGAAAGAAGAAAAACCCCCACAACCTACACATTACTAGCTTAATTTAAAAAAAACCAAACCAAACCACATCCAAAAAAAAAAAAAAGAGAGCAAAATAAAAGTGCTATAATTCTGAATTACTCTTAAAGTTGTCAAAAGAGAACAGAAAAAAAAAAGAAAATAAGAGAAACACAATTTTGTAGTCAGTATTTAGTTACACGTAGAAAGAGTTTTGAGCTGAGTTTAAAGACATCTCCCATCAGTTTACAGGGACATGTCAGAGACAAAAATAGATAGAACTATAAAATTTTAGCATACAATTTTAACTACATTTGAACACAAAATTATTTCCTTTTTTTTAACTTAAACTATATGTGGAAAAATGCATACTTATGCATTGCCCCAGCCCCGGTAGTGTTCAAAGTCAGGTTGGATAAGAGACATTGAGCAACCTGGTCTAGTGGGAGATGTCCCTGCACATGGCAGGGGGATGTGACTAGACAACCTTTGAGATCCATTTCAACTGCTTAGCACTCTCTTATTCCATGATTCTATGATGAACTCATGAATTCAATGCCTGGGCATTTTGTTCAGAATACCATTTAATGAATTTTTCTGCATACACTTAGCTTATATTCTAAACACTGATGTGATTGCCTTTGTATATCAGCTTTGTGTTGATGGAAGGAAGGGAAGGAAAAAAAAGGATGTGGGAATAAAAAGCACAGAAATTTTTAAATCAGCATTCTTCCCATCAATTCTACATTTATGTAAATACTACTTTTGGCAAGAATGAAGATACTCAATGTGGGATGTTTTTTCCACATATATCTACATGCCTATATGTCTTTTGATGGTTCAATGAGGCTTAATAGTGATATATAAATGTAATTAAATAGTGGCATAAACATGGTTAAATAGTAGTATATAAATAGCTGCATTATTTATTTCTCTAGTAGTATCTGATGTAGACAAATGTTAGCATCTCTACTTTAAAAACAGAACTGAAGGAGAAGTGATTAAATGCTATGCTCAAGGAGAAACAGTGAGTCTTCCAAAAGTGGAGAATGTAAAGACTCAAGCTAAAGTCTTAATCACTGAACTCTTTTCCTCTTTATTTACCTCCAGACACAACTAAACAAATCAGTCACTTTTCCATGGTTTTGTTTCCTCCTTCTTCTATCTAGATAACTTTAGCTCATCAGCTGTCTCTGCCACTGAGGAATGGAATAAAATATCTCCAGCAGAAAAAGATGCAGCAATTTCACTGCAACAAAACCAAACCAAACCAAACCAAACCAAAAGTCTTCTTAGGGGAACTGCTGTGGAGATGGAAAAATATTTTTTTTTTTTTTTTTAGTATAAAGGAATTACCTCAAAAAAATCTGAAGATTAAAGATTTTCAGAAAGATCCACAGTCATTCCCTCTCTCTCATTTTTCCCTGACTCAAATAAGTTTGGAATAAGCAAAAAGAAAAAAAATAAATTCCCTCATTAGGTCTAGAATCATGAAGGCTTCAATACTACAGTCAAATTCTCTTTAAAGAAAATGTGATGGGCAAAGTTGGCTTTAGCAGCAAGCAAAGCCATGCAGTTATGTATTCTATAATATTAGAAGAAAGCTGCCCTTGTGTATGCAATTCTGATTCAAAATTACTTGTATTTTTTTTTTTGTAGGCTGAGTCAGCTTTGAATACTTTGTTTTATGTTACTAGCTGGCGCTCATAGGATGGTTGACAGCAAACTATCAAACTGTGACTTTTAACCCAAAGATTTGTTGTTTGCCAAACACAAGTTTGAAGGCTGAACACCACTCGTACTTATTGCTTCTGGATTTTATTATGCCTTTCTATTTTCAGAGTTGATTTACTAACAGTTTAGGTAGCAAACAGGGCATAGTTCTTAACAAACTTGTCAATTATTTTGATTTTTTTTAAAAAAAAGGCTTTTTCTTTTTGCAGCAAGATTTTTAAATTTTTATTTTTCCATGGCAACATGTATCCACAAGATTAAGCAGTATGGATTAGTTGTGACCTCAGAAAACTCGAGTCACAGCCATCAGTTTCTATGCTTCAGTTTCACCGAGGGCAAAGTGCAGTTAATGACACCAACCTCTTTTGCAAAGTGCTTTGATGAGGAGTACTGTTTATATGGGAACTAGTCATAATTGATCAATTAAACAAAAAACATAAGTTAGATGTTTGCTGATGAGCAGAGACCGAAGACAGATTTCACCAAAATTACAACCCCTATTTTTCAGCAGCTTAAGGAAATTAATAGCAGAGAATAAATTTTTATTCCCACTCTTACATATACATAATCTTATGTCTGCATTTCTGTGCAGCTTCTTAGATGTGAGCCTTTATTGACTGTCACTCTTTTTGCAACAACCATCAGCATCCTGATTTCTTTGCCAAGCAGAATCTGGTGTTCATGGTAGAAGTTTCTTCCCTTTAAATACTGGCATATACTTGCATTTGTTTTTCATATGTTTCCTCAGTACATGCCACTGCCCTCCCCAGGCAGCCAGGACAGTGTGGCCAGCACACACTGGCTGACCCCCACCCTAGGGACACCCAGAGCTGGGGTTTGTCACTCCTTGGCTGCTCCAGCCTTTAGGGCAGAATGGTATCACACAGCCCCGGGTGAGTGACAGTCACTCACACCCAGGCAGTCAGGGTGATAATCGTCACCAGGACCAGGCTGGCCCCTCAGGCACCAGACCCTCTTATCCTGTGGGGTCAGGAGCTTTATCAGTGAAAAACTGGCTCATTTTCCTTTTAATTTCTTCTTCAAGGTTGAAAGGATAAAGGGAAGACTGTTAGTGCAGGGCAGTTCCACAGATAAAGACAACTCATTCTTTAACCTTCCTATTTGTACCTCTTCTTTCTCAGAACTGGGTACGAGATGCACCATGCCTTTTCACTGAACAGCTCTTGCAGTCGGTCTTCCAAAGATTGCAACATTCTGAGACCCTGGAACATCACCATAACTGTAAATAAATGTTCTAACCACTGTCAGCCTCATAAATGATACAGTCAGGGCAATGCTGTGCACTGGCAGGGTTTTAGTATCAGTGACAGGACCACTATCATTCCAAATTGATGTGACAGATGAGCTTTGCCAGAAATGCCTAGGACTCTGTTAAGCTAGGTTGTTGATTGAGGACACAGATAGTGTTCCTATTACTCTGGTTTGTGTTAATAATGCCTGCAGTAGATCAGTTGTATAATTCCAGCATTACCTCTGTCCTGGTTTGAGACAAAATTTGGAGGAACGCTTTGGGAGGAACGTCTCCTCTACAGAAGGCAGGTTACAGCCACCCCTCCCCCCATCAGGTTCAGGAAAAAATTCCTCGAAGGAAAGTGAAAGAAGGGAAAAAACCTATTTATTTAACAAACACAAGGGAAAAGAATAATTTTAAATAATAAAACCTCTCGCTGTGGAGAGAAAACCTGGGAAGATTTTAGAGTCCTTTTCCTGGATGTGGGGTTTCTCTCTCTCCCCTCTTCGGAGCTGGGTCGGCTCGGGCCCCTCCGGGCCAAGGTGTGAGGCCTCCCAGTGAGG
>VZTA01011701.1:30598-102705 GCA_013398855.1 Mohoua ochrocephala
ATCCAGCTTTCAAGACACAGAAAGGCACAGGAATCATGTCTGGGCATAGAGCGGTGATAGGGGATACACATCATAAAGTCAGCCCAAGACACGTTTGCACGTTTGGCTCTAGATAATTTATGGATAGTACCAAGTGATATATCCCATAGCTATGGACTCGGGAACTACTCATAGAAAGTTTCTTAGCAACGTATATGAAGTGATTTCATAGAATACTGTGATTTAAGATAGAACCTTATTAAAGTCTGCTACTTTACAACTAGAACCTTTTTTTTTTTTTTTTTGTGCAATCAATAGAGTACCACCTAAAAGGAGTCTCACACAAGTTATTTATAACTTGCTAGCTTTTTTTCTGTCCCTTCTCGATGAAGTGTAGAGTCTGATACCCTTACATACCCCTTTTTTGCTCTGCATCACCCTTAGGATTGTCTGAGCCTGTCCCAGTTTACCTGGTCTCCTGGGAATTGTTTACAAGGCAAAGGCCTCTGGTGAAGAGCTCATCAATTTTCCTCCCCTGAGCACTATGTCAGATTAAAACCCCAATAGACTTCCTGTACTGGAGGGAGCAGGAGACTGTCATTAAGATTAAGCATAAGGAAGTTTTAGCTACCGAGCAAGGGTAATCTTAGGGCCCTTTTTTGCTAAAAAAAAGTTAAAAACAGTTCTCATGGGCTCTGACTGGCTTTTTTGTCTTCGGTTGAAACATACGGCTGGCATCACCTTACCTTCTAACCTTTATCGCTCTCTCGAGTGCTATTTACATCTGCATACGAGCTATTACCTCTTCTTTATACTCTGTGGTGGAAATAGCCTATCCAGTTAATGTTTTATCATTACCAGAGATAGTTAATTTAACCCAAAGATGTTTGCACGAAGTACCCACTTAGTTTGAGCTTTCTTCCATTTCCCAGATGCTCCAAACACAACCTCTGGATGCAGAGGGAGGTTCTTGTAAGCCTCAAGGAGAAATTGCTATGACCTGAGCACCTATCTGAACTGTTCATTTCAGTCTGGCTACAGCAGACTTCTTGAAGTGCTCAGGCAGCAATAGCCCCCACTGAGCTGCTGTCTTTCCCAAGGATTTTGCAGACCTAGCCATAGTGCAGCCTGCACACGGATCTTGCTTTGTAAATCCAGAAGTGCCAGAAAGCAATCAGTTCACTGCACATGTGGCAGTAAGTCATCAGTTGTACAGGAGAGGGCTGTGCTGCAAGTACTGCCATGCTATAGATGAGCCAAGATCTGCAAAGCTAAGAACAATCAGTGACAGTCAAGCAAGGTCTTTCCTAACCTCATTTAAATGTTTATTTGTCGTGTAAATGCTCTTAAACGTTAAAAGAAGTAAAAAGTTAGGAACCAGTGTAACCTTTGGAATGAAAAAATTCATGAGTCATATAGGTAGCTAAGAGAACATTGTAAGAGCTACTCTTGAGAACTGCAAAAAATCAGGCCTTTCAGGATAGACTTCTTAAATCTCACTTCTTGTAAAGGCAAATGGATTTATCAATTGCTGCAAAGAACAGCTCTAAACATTAGAAGAGATTCTAGGAAAAAAAATCAGATAAAAAGCCTTCAAATTATTTTAACCTCAAATGAAGTAATTTGACTAAGTTTGTGGGGAAGGTTTTTTTGGTTTTTTTTGTTTTTTTTTTTCCTGTTTGAGAAGGGGGGCATTAAATGAGTCGAATAATGATTGCTAGGAAACACTAATCCTGATAGGGCCTATTTTGCCATATGGAGAAACAGGTGTTTGCCAAGGGCAGAAAACAATATGGGGCAAGAAAATCTTTAATGGCTTTTACATGCATGAGTGAGTGTGGGCCAGGTGGATCAGCAAAACATTTAAACATACTAATGGTGGCAAAAGACCCTGGGCTAACAAAATACAGTATTTCTAGACTGAAATATATTGCTGTATTATGTCCATACTGAGCACTTCAGTGTTTGGTGTCATGATAAGCAGGAGTGTCAAAATGCCAATTTCAAATGAGGTCTGGAATGTTCCAGTTACACCAATCCCAAACATGACAACGGCATCGTATCGAAAGAATCTTAAAGAGTATAAATTCCATGCAAATTACAGGCAGAAAAACATCAAGCATTATGTTCTGTAATGCAATGAGTAGTCTTTGTCTATAGCAAAGATTATATTCCTTTTCAGGGCAGATTGTTTATTGCATTTCCATAATTGGCTAAACAAACAACAATGATATTTATTGACTCTGGAAAAATATTGTTAAATATTCTTTTTCTTCCCTTTTTTTCTGCTTTTGCTATGATATGTGTGTAAAAAATGTAAGAGAATACCAATGTAGGATCACTTGCTTCATCTACTTGCTCTTTTTACAAAAAAGTTTATATTCTACTTTCCACACCTAACTGATATACAATCAACTTGGGAGCAAGAGGCAGATTTTGTACTAGCTAAATTTTGCTAAGTACGATTCTTTTAGAAGACCACAAAGTTATTTCCATTGCAAAAGAAAGGCCGTTCATCATATAAAAACAGCTGGAGAAAAGCAGCCTCTCTCTTAATTAAACACATCAAAAATAACTTAATACAGATAGAATGAAATGAATAATGACACACAAGTCCTTTCTTTTCATAGAGAGAGAAGTCTCATCTAGCCAGTCAACAATCTCTATAGCAGCTATTTCGTAACCCAGAAAGTAATAAGCTATTTATTTCCTGTCTAAATGTGGCTCAGTATGCCTGGAAAGAAGAAAAATGGAATTCCATGTAGGTGCTAACAATTGCCATTAACAGCTCCTGTGCAGGGAAATAAATTGATTTTTTTTTTTTGGTCAAAAATACTGTGTGTCCTTTACAGTCACTTCTCTTGTACACTTACAAAGGCTGCATGGCTTTTATTTCAAAACAGATGGGAATGGACAAAAAAAACCCTCCCTCATTCTTATTTCTCTTCTATCACAGAAGTCTATCTACCCACTGAAATCTCATTCCTGCCTTGATTTAGATACCCTTTGCCAACTTGTTGCAGAATTTCTCATTATTCTATGTGAGCAGCAAAACTGGGATAATAGTAAAAGGCAAAGCTGAATTTAAAACATTTCATAAAGGACATGGGAGGCAGGAAAGGGCACTGATACAAATGCTGAGTCACCTCAGAAGTAAGACTATTTGTGATTCAAGAAAACAATATAAAATAAAACATTTAGATCTCCTACTGAGCTCCAGATGGGACTCACTAACTGTGGAGATTGGTGACAGTGAAGCTAGGTAGACAAAATTGATCTGCAAATGTGCTTTCAAAGGCAAACAACTGTCTGAGGTTAAAAACAATAACAGAAACCCCCAAGCACAAACCCAAACAGAAGAGTTCCCCCCCAACACATACTGATTCCAACTCAATACAAATTTGACAAGCTTTCCTGTGGAACTTCCTTCTGCTTTTGTCCTTTACCTGCTATTGGCTGGATTAAGGACATGTCTAGTGATCAATGGGATTCTAACACCCTGTTTTCCGTCTAGAAAATACATATGATGGCATGTCCAGAAAAGAAAGATGCCTAGTGACAGAATGAACATACCAGAACCAGACAAGCTTGTTCCCGTTTAATAATTTATAACACACCACTAAGTCAGTAACGAGGATTGTTAAATTAAACCAAAGAGAAGTGTTATTTCACAAAATCTGAATTTATTTTACAATTTAAAACTTGGAATGCAGGATTAATGGCATGCACACAGTACAGGCAAAGATTTTCAGGTTCCTCATAACAGCAATTGAGTGCTCCCTTTCTCTGCTAGGCAGGAAGTTTTTAGAGTCTGTTTACACATTTTTTGAGGTGAAAATGGCTACAACTTGTGATCTGGACATGGAGCACAATCCAACCCCAAGAAGGTGAGCTGTGACATGAGCATTCCCAGATGTTACCTGGGATGTTAAATTCAAATAGTTTCTCAATCTCTCAATAGGAGATAAGAATTTCTGCCCAGATTTTAAGAAATAGCAATCACTGAGTGTACAATCCTCCTAGTAAATCTTATGTATGGCTATTTTGTGCAACCAGGCTGACTGGTTAGATTTTTCCAAAAGCGACAAGGATGCTCCTGCTTGCTGAATATGCCACCAGGTCCTGTTGAAATGAATCTGCAGCTGGTCTGTGTTATGTCAATATATATAGCTGAAGCGTTCTGCCCTTCAAATATAAATAGACACCTCCAGCTACACCAGAAATAAAATATCAGAATAGCTTATAGTGGTCCAAGGAACAGTGGAACAAAACTAAGAAAAAAATCCTCAACAAACCAACAAACCAAAACAAACAAAAAAAATTAAAGGAAAGCATCCTTTGCTTTATTTTTTCCTCTTATCAGAGAATAACTACATCATACACCTTCAGCTGTGGCAAACTTTGTTTTGTGACCTATTAATAGGTACAAGCTCCAATCAAAGACTAAGATCATGCTGTGGTGACCAGCAGCACTCATTCTCAAATAGCTAGGTCAGAGAAAATAGGTCAGTTTTCTTTTCCCTAACCTCCACCTCGTACCACTATGAAAAGCCCCTTTCTCCTAATGGAAAGTTCTTTTACTTTTAGTGGAGATTCAGCCAAGAGAGAAGTATCCCAGGGCTGAAAGAAAGTGGGAATGTGAACAATCAGTTTAAAGGAAAAGAACGCACACACAAAAAGAGGCCATGGGAGGCAGAACCAGTGGATGAAGGGAGCTGCACTGGGGCAAAAGAGAAAGGATGAATGCTCACCTTGCAGAATCTCTGGCAGTGGAAGCTCCTGCCTTTTGGTGCAGGCTCCAGAAGGGGAGCACCACAGTAAAAATAGCTAGGAATAATTAATTAAGGACAGTGGTTTCTGGCAGTCATGAGCTCACCCCGTTCCGTAGTTTACATTCTCATTGAAGTTATCTGCACGGTGCACTTCTGTTCTGAGGTGAAGCATCATTCTCAAATTTTTAAAGAACATCCACTGCTTCACCTGTTGTCAAAATACAACTCAAGTACTATTCCACTTAAGATGAATTCTATAAATTTTAACTGGCTAGTAAATAGCCATGATGCACCTAAATATTTTCTGGCATGATTATGCTAAAGTTTATGATGAACCTGAAAGATTTGCAAGGTTTCTTAGAAAGGCTGGCTTTGTTGTTTGTGGAGTTCCCAGCTACATCTCATCTTAGCATCTATATTTGATAAATACAGTTGTGATAACCTCTGTTTAATGCTATCTTTTCTATAATTCACTGTTTACTCAAGAACAATTGATTGATTATTCTATTTGCATCCCATTCACCCTCTTTCATAGCCGTGAGTAATATTTGGAATGATACATTTAAATCAATGTGACTTAAGTGACACATATTATTATTGTCTAAGCATGCCCAATTTCAGTTAATTCATAATGAATATTTCCATCTGACTAAGTCATAACAGTGTGCACTGGAATATTGCACGGAGTCAATGGAGTTGCTGTTTAACCAGAAATTCTCTCCAGTCTGTAAAATAGGTACAAGAAGATTTCATGAGCTACAACAATACACCCAGTTCTTACTACACAATATAGTGTGGGTGAGACAGTAAACATTCTTCATCCTTTAAAAGATCACATTTTCAGGTTTTTTGTTTACTAGTACTGCACGTTTAAACATGAATCACTGTGGGAAAAAAAATACAGAGAAGGTATCAAAAAATCAAGGTAAGAAATGTTTTCTCCCATATTTCTGTGCTTTCTTGAGTATTGATGAATACCAAGTAAAAAGCAATTCAAATGCACTTTGAGTGTTTTGGTACTGTAGGAAATGGTAAGACAGAAAGCATATGTTCTAGAATATTAACAGAAATAATTGTCAATATGAGTATCATGATGAATAAGGTTTCTGTTTGTACAAGAAACATGCTCACATGAAGGTCTGATTTTTGTGCTCTTGCTGAGATACTAGAGCCCTTTTCAATTAAAGTAATCAATACCTGGCAGGAAATGGCAACACTTCAAAAAACATTAATCAAAGGTTAGGTAAACAAAATGAGCTTTACTGGAAATAGTACTCATCTAATATTTAGAAAAGACTTGTGGATGTGGCACTTAGGGACGTGGTTTAGCGGTGGACTTGGCAGTATGGGTTAACGGTTAAGGGTCTTTTCCAACCGGAATGCTTCCGTGATTCCAATCCATCTGAATCACTAATTCTATAATATTGTGCTGTGACTCACTTCAGTACAACTGCAGGAATCAATTAGCATAATGTCATCACAGCTCTCCCTTCTCTTCTGTGGTTGACATTTCAGATTTTTAATTGACTCCTGTGCGGTAGATGGCCCACATAATCCTCCGTAGGCTGGAAGCACCGGTTTCTCAATGAGAAGCTGCACCCTAAGCTGCCTAATGGTCCTTGTCACTCTAGCAGGTAATTAAAAGTCTTCCCACTTTGGAACTCAGCCAGTAGAAAAGCAGACAGAATGCTCCACTTGTAAGATGAGGAATAAAGCTCATACTTTGAAGGAGGAATAAAAATATTTTGCAATCACATAATGTCTTGTCTTCAGGGATTTTAAGTAAATTAATAGGCATTAATTAATAGAACCTTGTAAATTCCCTGGAGAATACTTGTGCTGCTCATTATAAAACAGGACAAAAAGGAATTCAATACCTCAATTTCCACAGGATCATTCTTTCTGGATGCCTCAGCACTGGTAAATTTAGTTGGATTACTGTGTTGGAGGAACACAGTCAAGCATTCCTGGTCCTACAAACCCAAGAATTTTTCATGCTCAGCATCTCTGAAAGTCAGATTTTGGGTAAGAGACAGAAAATTGAAAATTAACCTGATGCCAGGCAAAACTTTGCTGCTAATGAAGACAGAGTAACGGATAAAGCTATTATACTGTAATAATGTTAAACAGAAATGTAAACACATCTTTAATTCATTTTGGGACACTTAAAATTATCTTTGTACTCAAAGCATTTAAAGAAAACCATATATTAATGTTTTGACTGGTCATCTGATCAAGATATGTGTTCCAGTTATTCAGAAGAACTCTGTGAAAATTTTCTTTTCTGCAGCACTAAGATGAGTCTCAGCTATTATGAGAAACAACATTCATGAATATAAAACAGCAAATATAAGTACTCTACAGTGAAGCTTTAATAACTACTGTCGTAGTTTAATTTTTTTTAATGTTTTTCAATTGTTCTTTGGGTAAAACATCTAACTTTTTTTGGAATTACCTATCTGCTTTATGAGTGTATAAAACCCAAAAGATTGTAAAGACAAGTTATTTTGTCAACACAGTAGCAATCAGTATATGCATCTCCTTTAAGAATATGGCTTTTTGAAGAAGAATAAAATAAATGAAACTCAAAGCAGTTTAGCACAGATGTAATCTTTATCTCTACAATACAGATTTTTTAAGACTAATAGGGCTTTAAAAGAGTGCTTTAAAAGAGACTGGAAGCCTTCTGAATGGATAATTTTTGTTCAGCACGTATGCATTGTATGAGTCATAAGCTATTATCCCTAAAAGGGCCTTCTCCCCCCACCACTGTTTTTCCCCCACTTTTTTCCTCTCCCCTTGCAAGGAGAGCAATGAAATAGGGCTAAAGTTTTTCTGATATGAAGCATTTGTTTGTTTCTCTACAAACACTTACAAAAAACCTTCAAATTTTAATCAAAACACCTGCAACTGGTGAAATTTTGGAAGATGTTCTGTCAAACACATGTCCAAAAGCATACAAGCTTTTTGGTCAAAGAAGATGACAAACACCTTTTAAAGTGTGTGATTATTATTTCTAACAATAATTACCTGGGTTAATAAGCTATTAGAAAATGAAATAGCTTCTATTTGATGTGGTAAGCTTAAATATGATGAATGGTAATAGGACACATTTCACCATGGAAAACTACCACTACTAATTAAAGAAATCATTCAGGCATCAGTGATTGATGACTTTCCACAACTAGTTCATAGATAACAAAAATCAAGTTGAAAATTCTTCAGAAGAAAACATTTTATTTCTTTCATTTTAGCTTCTTAGAAATCAAGTTAGAAAAATAAAAAATCAATTCCCACAGTACTTTTTACATGGTTTCTTAAAGAAATCTTTCTGAAATTTGAGAGGAATTCAAACTCTTATTAAGAAAAAGAAATCTCTCAGAAAGAAATCTTTCACTAAATGTAAAAGCAAAATACTAGGAAAATTTAAGAAATTGGTACTGAAAATAGTAGCAAGTAGGTATATACTGTATAATCATTAACCTGACCACATATTGATATCTGAAGTTTTGAAAAGGAATGGAAGTTCCTTCTTATGAGTGGAAACAAATTAACAGCTTGCTTCTGAAAGACAGAAGCCATTTGTCCTCTTGCTCTATTCTTTTGCTAATTTTATCCTGACTTGAAGCTTACCTGATTAAGTCAGTAAAATTGCAGAAAACTAACCCAGGAAAAAGGGCTTTTCTGCTTTAAGGAGTACGTGCTTGTTCCTTTGCCAGTTTAGAAAATTTAATTAACTACTTTATGTTCACATAAGCTTCAGAATTGGTTTATGACATAGACCAGGGAAAAAAAATCTGCAATCCGGAATTTGGGGATGAGATCTTTTGATGGAAGTAAACTATCCATTCAGTCGTAATAGGAAGTAGCACACTGAGAACGCATACTCTTTTTTCTCAGTAGTTTATGGAAAGAAGAATTAGAAAACCTTCCTATACAGATTGGGTCACTCATTCTTTCTCTCACATTCTTTTTTGTTCCTGTTTTAAACTAAACCCATAGAGGCAAAAGACCTGTGATAAACACTGTCAGAAGCAACCAAGTTGATAAGCATCAGGGGAAGTAATCTTTTAGTACAAATATCACTCTCACCAGGAATTCATTGTGAACAGGCCACAAACTACTATTAGTACTACTGTGAAGCTATATTTATTTGTTACTATTATTTTAGTGTGTAATGAATTGCCTCTTGTATTGAAGAGGTTAGCAGTTTTAAAACAGGAAATTGTTTCAATTGTGCATAACTGAATTCGTGATCTAGTCTGCAGTGTAGAAAGTGAATAGAAGGTTTCAATTCACACATAGAAGAACTTTTATCATTTGATGGGCCTGTCTCAGAACAATTCCTTTAAAGCTTACCTGGTTTTAATGGTTGTATATTTGGGGCATTTTTGAGTTGTTGATTTTAGGTTGTTGTTTCCTTTTTTTTTCAACTGATCCTATGGCTTTTATGAGAACTGTATTTATTCAGATTGCAGAAATTATAATCTGTTTTATAGATCGGTGTGAGAGGGTTCACTACAAATTTGCCACACTAAGTTTGGGGTCATTTCCAAGCCAGATGAAAAAATAACTAACACAATCTCTGTTAGAACTTACCACAAACAGGAATGCAAAAAGAACAGGAATGTTGATGGCGATGCTAGTTCTCCCACTATTTTTTCCCTCACGTTTCCTTTAGTGCCTTGGGTTTGGCATGCTTTTGCCAGCCTTGCTCAAGAGGTGCTCTGTGCATGGACTAAGCCTCTTCTGCCACGACTTTGTCCACACTCTCCCCAGCCATACTTGCCTAGGGCCTGGGCCTTCCCACAGCTTTCCTAGAACAGATTTCTCTTGTAAATGGACTAAGTTCCTTCCTCATTAGTTAAGCATTCACAATTTGGTACGAAGAGCAGGGAATAGGTCTTCGGTTTAATTTCTGAAACTCAGTCTTTGCCATTTTTTCATAACCTCTTTGATGTTGGGCTTTGAAGATTTGAACCTCCTATTTTCAAAGGCATGTCTGAACATATTTCTATTTGCAAAGGCACCCACTCAAGGCTGCATGGGGTTTTTTTGCACCCAGAGTAATAAAGCTTCCTGTTGCATGTTTGAAGAGAGCAAATGGGAAATGAGGAAATAAAGCATCCTCCTACTCCCCACCTCTAAAGGCCCACATTTCTCTTCCAACCTGACACATTCACACCATAAGGTCACTGCAAGAGTACACCTATTGTACCAGTGTTTTCTAACTGACATTGACCTAAGTGGCCATTTACCATGCATTGTGTATATTTGAAGATGCTCATATATAATATGAAAGAATAGAATTAAATAGAATTTTTGCTGATTCTTAAAGACAGATGCTAGTGTAAAAGTGAAGTACTTTTTTTGTAATTACTGATTTTGAGATAAGTTCTGAGACAGTTGTATTGACTCATTGCGAATTGTTGAAAAATGTAGGTTGTCTTCTGTGTGTGGTTTTTATTGGATTTTATAAGACAGAAAATCTGACATTGCCATGTGGTGCAATTTAGTTAGCGTGAAAGTTATTTGTAGGTTGGTTTTTCAAAGTGGTAGTTTCATTTTACCTTCTGTGTGGACTTAAGTGACTTACAGCTCATTCATCTTTTGGTCTTACTCACACGGAATGAAAAGGGCATTGACAAGTGTGAAGGCTGTGAGAGCTTTAGCATTTTCTTGTGTTCCGTTAAGGCTTGTTCGAATGCAATCATGGCAAGAAAAATAGGGCACCATTAAAAGCTTGCATTTACAAGGTGTATTTTTTTCAGTATTATTACAGTATTCCAATAGGAATTTGTGAAATTAAACAGTGAAGAATGGTGATCTCTACTCAACAACATTTCAAACATTATACATATTGAATTCATGTACATTCATGCTACTATTCACTTCTCACACCACGCAGTCAGTTCTCTCTTTGACCAAATGAGAAAAAAGCCAATAAAACTGTAAAAAAGAGAAGGTGAGAGTCGTTATGCTTTCTGCTTATGCTACGTTAGAGTAGCTGTTATACTAAAGCTTATTTCATATATTTTTCATCTTGATTTATGAAGATACGTAATTTTCTGTGATCTTGAAATACACATATTCCTCTTCTTTGCTACCTCAAATCTACTGAAGCCAGCAGTTAGCTGTTAACTTTCCTTCTTCACTGATTGTTTTTTTGTTTCATAAAAGATCCAGTCTGGAGCTCATGTTGGGTGTGAGGCATGATTTTTATAGTAAGGTTGGCCTCAATCTTGCACATATTCTGAGTCATGTAACATTGTGATGAAACACTGTTTGAAAAGAGAGTGCAAGTGTTGCTGAACAGAAGAATCACATATTTTCAAACATACAGACTTGCCAAAATTCAGATGTTCTTCAAATGCTCATGCTTTTTAAGGATGATGTCTCGTAAATCATAGTAATTTTGCACAATACAGTGTTTTGCTCCACAGCTAATTTAGATGGAGGGTTTTTGTTCTTTTGGTGTTTTTTTTTTGTTTTTTGGTTTTTTTTTATTATTGCCCACTCTTTGATAATTTGCTTCATTTATATCAGAAATTAAGTGTTTCTAAATCTAGCACTTATGTAGCAGATCAAGACCAAGTAATGCCCAGAAATTTTGCAATCTGTGTGGACTGCTAGTATCTTAGGTTGTCTGCATGCACACTCATGTACCTGGTCTGGCTGGGATAGAGTTAATTTTCATCATAGAGGCCAGCATGGGAGTAGGTTTTAGATTTGTGCTGAAAACAGTGTTGAAAACACAGGGATGTTTTTGTTATTGCTGAGAAGTGCTTGCACAGCATCGAGGCCTTTTTTTGCTTTCCACACCACCCCAGCAGCAAACAGGCTGTTGGCACACAAGAATCTGGGAGGGGACACAGCAAGGAAAGCTGATCCCAACTGACCAAACTTCCATACCATGTGGCATCATGCTCAGCGTGTGAAGTGGAGGAAGAAGAAGGAAGTGAAGGGCATTTGGAGTTGGGATGTTTGCCTTCCCAAGCCACCGTTACGCGTGAGGGAGCCCTGCTTTCCTCATGAGGTACAGGTTGCCACGTGCAATCAGCTCTGCAGGAAACGCTGACTGTCTCGGTACATTATGATGATACTAAATAAAAGGAAAAGTGAGCTACCCCTCGTAAAGAACCTCAGCACCATCATATTTGTATCTACTTTATGCGTGGATGTCTTCTGAAGGTACTTTTGTCTCCAGCTTAAAAGGTTTTTAAAAGTCGTGTTTGGGTTGGGATGGGCTGACCATTTGGCTTGGCATTTAGCATACTCCATTACTGTTGTGACAGACTCCTGTATCCTGCAGGTTGTCTGGAAAAGCTGTGATGTTAGGGCTTTTTCCTTCCTATATTAAAAATCATGTTATTGAAACACTTCCCAGGTGTTTTGCCAATTAATTCCATGCTTTCCTATGTACCAGTGACTACATTCAATTCTCATTTTTATGTCTCTTGTGTTTCAGTGTATGTGCAGAGAATCACTGTGCTGATTCCAGAGATGAGCTGTATGGTTTGTTCTTATTTACAAATACTTTTACATAAATTTTTAATACAAACAAAATGTGGACACATAAGCAAATTCTAGTCAAGATAATGAAAAATAAATCCTTCAGGGCAGCAAAAAAGAAATACTTGCATAATGAAATACAGAAGGCAAAATGAGTGAAGAAGTAAACCGCAATACCTAAGGGTTGTAATAGTCTGCTAAATCTGATTTCTTAAAATGAAATAAGGGTAGTCAGAAAGAGAACCTAAAAGCACAGAGATAATGAAAGTTAGCGCTTCTCAAAAAGGAACAGTGTGTATTTAGCTCTTAGGAAATAACATTTATATAGCTGCTTTTGTAGCAAATAAGATTCGACAATATTTTGTAAAAGTTTTCATCAGAAGGTTAGGTCAACTATAGCTTCCTTAGTGGTAACTGGCAGAAAAGTTTTCTTCCAACACACCCATAAAGAGCCAAGAACTCTATGTACACAGTAAAAACTGATACTATCAAAATACAGCTAGACTTGTTCTCCTGATATTTTGATGCCTAGCAATGGTCACTTACATGGAAAAAAATTTAATGTTGGCATATGTGAATGGAAATGGATACAATAACTGGCTCATCTCCAAGACAGAACTTCAACTTTAAGGTAAAAGTCTTGCTGTGCGAGCTTATTACCACAAACTTGCAAGCATTCACCTACATGAATATTTATACAGCAATTTTCTGTGGTCAATATCTCTGAGTTTAATATTTTTTGCTATTTAGTATGGAAAGAACTGGAGGATTTTGCCATGGAATATCAATGCAAAGCACATAGGCTTGGTGACTTCCCAACACAGAACTGTGTTCAGATTAATGTGCCAAGCACAAAGGGTTGTAGTGAATGGGGTGACGTCAGGCTCGTGACCTGTCACTAGTGGGGCTCTGCAGGGCTCCATCCTTGTGCTTTTCAACATCCTCATAAATTACTTGGAAACAAGTCTGGAAGGGATACTAGGTAAGTTTGCAGATGATACAAAAATGGGAGGAGCTGTTGAGTCCCTCCAATACAGAGAGGCCCTGCAGAGACCTCAACAAATCATAGTGCTGGGCAGTCACTAAGTATATGAAACTCAATGGGGAAAAGTGCTGGATTCTACACCTGGGATGAGGCAACCCTGGACGTACAGACAGAGTGGGAAATGAAATGCTAAAAGCAATGCTGCAGAAAGAGACCTGAGGGTCCTGGTGAAAGGCGAGTTGAACATGAGTCAGCAGTGCCCTGGCAGCCAGGAGGGCCAAACGTGTCCTTGGGGGGGAACAGGCACAGCATCACCAGGCGGGCAAGGGAGGGGTTTGTCCTGCTCTGCTCTGCACTGGGGCAGCCTCACCTTGAGTGCTGGGGGCAGTTTTGGGTGCCACAGGATAAAAGAGGCATTAAACTATTAGAGATTGTCTCAAGGAGGGCCACAAGGTTGGTGAAGGGCCTCGTGGAGCAGCTGAGGTCACTTGGTCTGTTGAGCCTGGACAAGAGGAGACTGAGGGGAGACCTCATTGCAGTCTACAAATTTTCTTATGAGGGAAAGTGGAGGGGCAGGCACTGATCTCTTCTTTGTGGTGACCAGTGACGAGAGCCAAAGGAATGGCGTGAAGTTGAGTCAGCTGAGGTTTAAGCTGGATTTTAGAAACAGGTTCTTCAGGGTGGTTGGGCATCGGAAGAGGCTCCCCAGGGAAGTGGTCACAGCATAATAGTGACAGAGTTCAAGAAGCATTTGGAAAATACTCTCGGGTACATGGTGTGATCCTTGGGGTGCCTTGCACAGGGTCGGGAGTTGTATTCAATGATTCATGTGGGTGTCTTCCAACTCAGCTTATTCTGTGGTTCTGTAATTCTGTAACTTAACTTTCTTCATTCAGCAAAAAGACTATACCCAGTCCCAAAATATACCTCTGTCATTCCTCAAAAGGTAGTTTATATGTGGAGTGATGAGGTGGGGATTTGGCATTTGGCCATGGTCAACTCACTACAATTTGTTAGAATTTATGTTAGCATGAATACTACATAAATGCATTTGCTAAATTATTTGCTCCTCTTTTAAGCATCACAGTTAGAATTTTAAAGAAGCATCCATAAATCTAGAAATTTGAGACAGTCTGAAGATTCTGATGAAAACTGTTTGGGGATTTTTTTATAACGAATCATAAGATTTTTAATAGGAGCTTACATTATCTTTTTATCATCAGACCTAGTAATACTGTTATGTAAAATTACATATTTTATACTTTGAGGGATTCACTAATCCATGTTTCCTGAAAGTACTTTAGTTGCAGTTTAATTACGTTTTTTTAAGGCTGTTTCCTTTTCTTTAATCAGGGAGATTTTTGTTTCCCATATGGCTCATGGGATTTAACCTAACTTAAAATTGCATAGCTCCTTAATTTCCTTCTACTGGATAAATAGAAAACATTTGCTTCAGAAATAATAGTAAATTAAGTGATCGTAAGAATTTTCTTTTGATTTTATGAGAAGATGTCTCTGCTCATCTCTTCATTTTTTCCTCAAGATAAAATATATATAAAGGTCAAATGAACAAGGCATTCAAACACCACTTTTGAACTTAAATTGTCTTTTGGAACTGTCTCCTGAGCCAAAATAAGCTCTACCATCTACTACAGATTAATCAGTTATGATACATAAACCAAGTGATTTCACTGGGGTCTTCATGTCCTGTTTAGTCCAATGCACTAAACTAATACAAATGTCATCCACTCAGTTCAATATGGCATGTTCTAAATAGACTTAGAACAAATGATTGAATAGGTTAAGCAAAAAAAATCACTACTAAAACCCTAGAATAGATTGCACAGCCCTTCCTTCTGCTAGGCTTGCTCATTTGTTAAAACTAGAGGGAGGAAAAAGATGGAGTTTACAAATGAAACAAGACTTTTTTTGTCAAAAATTTCAAGGACATAATCAACATCAACCCTTTTCCTGCAGACTCTAGCTAAGAAAAACTTTGAATGAGATTATTTTCATTTTCACAGCCCTTTCCATTAGCCATGCCTTATTGCTTACTTTACAGGCTTAAAGGCCAGTCTTTTAAAACCTTTTATTTTTTTATCACATCCTCAAATCATGAGGAGTATGTGGCAGGACATTCCCCCCTCTCACTCTCTCTCATGACTGGGACACTTGGAAGAGATAACTCAGGCTGGATTAAGGGCCCAGCAAGGGGTCACCTCCAGGCACCTGAGCCCCAGCCCCGAATATGCATCTTGGTATGAGAGCAGATGTGGAAAGAGATAAAAGAGAATAAACATCAGTGACCAAAAGACATGGTTCTTATGTCTGTAAAAGCCCACACAAATTATCACAGAGGCAGAAGTCTCCTGCGCACTCCCTGGGAATGTGTGAGATGATTTCTCCCTGAAGCTTGGATGCAACTTCATGGCTACTTTTCCAGAAATTGAGGGAAAGGATTCCATGTGTGCCCCTTCAACAATTTGGTGGTGAGAAACATTGGATTCTAAGTTATACTATTTCTTAGCTAGCTGTAAATCTAATGGCACCTTTAACCCCACATGTATAATACTAGTATTGCCCTTTTGTCTTATCCCTGTGTATTAATAGTCTTTTTTAAGTCTTATGTCTGTTAGTTTTGTGTCTAATTAATAAATAATCCATTTTATAACAGACTGAGTCAGCCATTATTAAAGAACTTGTGAATGAGAGTGGGTCTTGGGGTGCTGGCCACCTCAATAATGTGACTGCCTGCTGCCAGAGGCCTGGGCAAAAGGCAGGGACTTATCTAAAACCACATCATCCATTCATAACGGAGAACTCGACACCAAGGCTACATCTACCTCAGCAACTACCATGTGCAAATAAACACAAATTTATAAGGAAAAATAGTTGACATTGAGGACCAATATCCACACTCTATGGAGGGCAGAGGGTGTGTGACACTGACTCTGGTGAGTCCATGGCCTCAATGTTGGTTTGTGGATGCAGTGTACCAGGTGTTCTACCAATGCATATCTGTGGTTTAGCATCATTCAAGATAAATACACCTCATAAGTTCCAAGCTCACTCAATTCTAAAACCAAAATCATGTGAGTGTGATTCAGGAGAGTCACAGCAAAAGGTGTCTTCTGATCCAAACCAGAATGCTAATGCAGACGCACTCAGAGTGGAAGGAATAAAAGCAGTATGGCTTTCAGACAAGAGCAAGGTGAGTAGGAGTGTTTTCCAGCATTTTTCTGCTGAAGGATATCTCCTCCAAGGAAGGATCACCTTTAAAGGAAAACATTTATGTTCATCTTCTCACTGTCATAAAGCCAGAATCAAAGATGCCTGTAAGTGAAATGCTCCATATACCACTCCTCTCCAAAGTGGTGAGTTTTAATGAATTAAATGTAGCAGCTATTTCTAACACAGGGATATATCTGCTTCTTAACAGGTTGTCTTCTTTGGCTGCTCGAAGCATCCCTATGCTTATCCTGTCCTAATGCATCAAAAGGTGCCATGGATGCATTGCAACAAAGCTTTCCATTATATATGATCACAGTTTAAATTTCACATAGTAATACATTTTTTTATGTAATTATCTCCTCTACTTATCCTAGCATTGTAGACCTTTTCTTCATCTCAGTTTTGATGACACTGTATTTCATCTAACACTTGAATAAAACTTATGCCAATATATACTTTGTCTCAGCCTTATAAAATTTTGAGACTCCTATATGCCATTAAGCCTTATACTAAATGTGATGTCTCAGCTGTATTTAGATCTCCCTCTCCCTGCAATTTCTTTAATAGCTGTATTACACTTTTGTTCCACCAAGGAACAAGAATTTTTATTGCCTTTCAAGCAAATGGATTAAAAATATTTTTATTAGCTTCTCTCATAGCTGCATTCACCTCATTAGTATTAAAAAAGTCAGTGTCATCATTTGTGTATATCTTTTTCAGTAGCCTCTAAACCTTGAGATTCAGTCCTAGGTGAAAATGTATGAAATTTTATTCTAGTGAACAAGTTGAGTTTTTCTTCTCAAACTCTCTTTTGAATAACTTTTCTAATGGGGGGAAGGGAAACCCAGCAGAAATGCTTACAAATATTTGATTAGTAGTTCTGCCCATCAGTCTGGCTTTCATGTATTGTGTCCTTGCATTTAAAAGAGGAATGAAGTATGACACAATATCGCGCACGTGGGTGGCTGGGCGGAGAGGCAGCCGCTTGTCCAAGGGGTCTCTTTCGCAAAGGAGCCCCCGCAGTGCAGTTTAGCGCCTCACTGGCGTATCCCTTCTAGCCCGTGGTGTAACACGCAGCCAGACCCACGTACAGCTGACGAGCTTAGGCGCTGCTAGAGATGCAGAGGCGGCTCTCGGACAGGATTCCCAAAGGTGTTTTATTCAGGAGTCCCGGTGCCAAGAGAGGGAGAGCCTCTCGGGACCGGTTGAAAAAGGGGTCTCGAGGGGGTGCGGTTACACAAAAATCAGCCAATAAGGAGAGAGGGGAACAGGGGGTTGGGTTACATCCCGATAAGGGTTTACAGAACTTGATAAGAAAGGCCTTTATACCTGGAAGCTGGTCCACCCACGCGGCAGCTCCGAAGTGGGGTCTGTGCACCCCCCTGATGAGCGCCCCTGTTTGGTCAGCTAACGCAACAGCATAAGGCAATGAACTGTTAAAGTGCCGCTGATGTTCAGAGTGGTTTTATACCTCTACTCCAAGTGTAGGACATACAGCCCAAAGAGTGTCATAACATGCTCTGCTACTCAAAATTGCCTGCCAGAAAATTGTTGCAAAACTCTGGACTCTGGTCATATCCTTTTGTGCATGAAGTCAGCCCTGAAAAAACATGTACAGATGGATGGAGATGACAGTACTATAAACCCTTTGTCTACGCTACCCAAATCATCAATAGACACAATCTGGTTAAAGGATGTTGCCTCCTTATATTACTGTCAGTGTTGTCTGTGTTAGCCCATTATTTGAGAAAACTCCTTTAGAAATTATGCAGCAATAGTAATAAAAGAAGGAAAGTAATGGCAAGAGTCTGGACACTTTTTCTTGCTGCAGCTGGATTGAATAAAGAAGAATTTCCTATGTTGGCTTCACAGCAGCTGAGTGTTAATTAAGACCAAATAGTTTGGAAGAAAGAACTGATAATGCTCTGTGAGATCAGAAAGATTCCTTTCCAAAATCCAAATTTTGCTTAAGAAAAAAATTAAAACCCCACATTTCAAAACAGGCTGATGATTAACAAAACAGAACTTTGTATTTTTGTTGTTTGTGAAAGAGTATTTGTCTTCACCTTCCAGTGTGCATTAATGAAGAAAAAAATGCAAGAGAGACAAAGTGAAGAATAGATCTAGATGCCACTGAATATTGCTTTTCACTGTATATACCCTTGAATTGTTACATAATTCATAGGCAAAATTATATCTAAAGAAATAATTAACATCAAATGTTTCCTCTGAATAATTACACCCTAAACAATGTCCAACAAACCATTAAACAGCAATAGGCGTTGTTTTCATTCTTTGCAATTAAGACATTGCATTTTACTGCTATCAAGAATCAGAGCTACTAGTTTAATTGTAGTTCTCAAATTGAGGAATCCTCCTGGAAAGCACATGGCACACACACAAAAACAGGAAAAAAAATTCATTAAAGTTTTAAACAAATTCAGAGTAAAATTAAGAAGTTTGATTCAAAAAGATTTTAACGTAAGTGATGCAATTTTTGATTCTCTTTACCAAAATTTTATAACCAGTTTTCTCAGAAAAGCTCGTGCAAACATCCTCGTCTAAGATGAGTCAGGCTGTGCTCCAGTGAAAATATTGCTTCATAATTAATATGGGCACAGTGACATAAAGTTAGTAAATACACACTGACATCATCTTAGGTGTGCAGAGAAGTTACCAATACAATTAATTTAAATTAGAAACATAAAGGCACACATAGGGTTATTTATTCATCCAAGCTCAGGGTGGGTATCTGTGGAAGAGATTGTTCCCGACTATAAGACCATCCTCTCTCTCTGATGTCCAGCAGAAAAGCAGAGTGTGCTTTACATAGCTTCTGTTGTTCAGCACCTAAACATTAGCATAGTACTCCCCAGGACTTTTTTGAACTTGAGAAACAGTTATCACATATATGTGTTTTCTTCATGACTTTCATCAAGAAAAAAACAATTTCACACAATTAAATTGCAAATATTAAAAAAAAAAATGTCACAACTACATTCACAGAAAAGCTAATTTCACACTAAGTGAATCTCTGCTCTCTCCTCAGACTTTTTGTGTCTGTTACAATAAAAGTTTACTTATAAAAGGGTAGAAAATATTGAGGTAAATGCAAAAATCATGCTATTGAAATTGTGCTTTTTTTTGCTACTCTGTGAAATATTCCCTGATATAAAATGGAAAACTGTTCATGTCAATAAGAACTGTAAAGAAACAATTGTTTTTTAAAGCCATCATTTTAAATGATCATTAAGCCATATTTTCAATGTCTTATAAATAATACAGAAATATGTTTGTTAATAATTTACACGGAGACTTGACAGTTTCCCTCAAGCAAATCAGTCAT
The DNA here is from genome assembly GCA_013398855.1 of Mohoua ochrocephala. Classification (NCBI taxonomy): domain Eukaryota; kingdom Metazoa; phylum Chordata; class Aves; order Passeriformes; family Acanthizidae; genus Mohoua; species Mohoua ochrocephala. Next base: position 50,424 of record VZTA01011701.1, read on the forward strand.
TATTGCTACCAAAACAATGTAACGCAGAATGAGCAGCGTTGTTTTTGCTGTGTTTAGGGAGAAAGGAGTCGGTGATGTTCATCCCAATTATACTGACAAGAACAGAGGAAAAACAAAGGCTGTTTTTCAGTATTTGTCTACACACACGAAAGAAGAATAATGGCATTATAAATGAAAAGTTAGTCTGTGACCAAAACCCATTTGTTCTACTGTATTTTCATTATCCACCTGTATTAACGTGACTGCATCACTCAAAAATCAGTTACATGTTTTAAAGATTTATATTAATTTCCAGTTTCTATTGCACATAAATATTTAAAACCAGAACAAAATAAATAAAGCAATTTTAAAACAACTTTATAGCTTAAAGGAATTAAAACCCAACCAACAATACGAATCCATACATTTTGCAGGATTGTGCAAATCATCCAGAATGCCAACAGACTATATGCACCTCAAGTATGGAGGACCTACATGCAATTTTCCCAAGATGAGTACTTTTATCAAAACAGGAAACATGATCCATCACTGGGCGGCCCCTTCTACTTCTTCAGCTTTGTCCTCACCTCTCACTCTCTGGCCCAATTCAGGAATATAACTCCCTGTGTCAGCTTCATTCGTCAGTTCGTATAATGTTCATGTCATTTATAAAGAACAGAGACTGAGTACTGAAATGACAGTTTAAACAATCTTTTCCTTAGCCAAATCAAATACATCAAGAAAAATGTGTCAAAACCAAAAATGTTACCACTGTCCTTTAAGCAACTCTTTATCCTTTCTTCCTTTCTGTTTCTCCTACAAATGGTGTTAGGTACTATATCCCAAAGGTTTTTCTGTGTTTATTTTAGCTTTATGTGTAACACAGATTTTCTCTTGTAAGTACCTGTACAAAGAAACTTTACATAAAAAGTTGTCGATAAACAAAAACACTTCTTTTGATGCATAGGCAGACTCTGCTAGGAGGTCATTATCACCAAGAAAAATCTGTGGTTTTGAGAACTGGTACAGCAATAACTCAAATGTGAAACTGTAATAAATAAGAGAATAAGATGGAAGAAATCCCTGAGAGACAATGTATTAAGAGATCCCCTCTACTCAGCCCTAGTGAGGCCACATCTGGAGTGCTGTGTCCAGTTCTGAGCTCCTGAGTACAAGAGAGACATGGAGCTCCTGGAGCAGGTCCAGGGGAGGGCAACAAGGATGATGAGGGGTCTGGAGCATTTCTCTTATAAGGAAAGCCTGAGGGAGTTGGGCCTGTTCAGCTTTGAGAAGAGACGACTTAGAGGGGACCTCGTCAATGTGTATAAATATCTAAAGCTGGGGATGTCAAGAAAGATGGACCCAGGCTCTTCCTGGTGGTGCCAGCCTCTAGGACACGAGGCAATTGTCAGGAACTGATGCACAGGAAGTTCCACCTGAACATGAGGAACTTCATTACTGTGCGGGTGACCGAGCACTGGAGCAGATTGCCCAGAGAGGTTGTGGAGTCTCCTTCACTGGAGATATTCAAGAACCGTCTGGACGCAATCCTGTGCCATGTGCTCTAGGATGACCCTCCTTGAGCAGGGAGGTTGGACCAGAAGACCCACTGTGGTCCCTTCCAACCTGATCATTTCTGTGATTTCTGTAGTTTCTGTAATTTATGATCCCTTCTTACAAAGGAGGAAAGTTTGACAAACATGCTATCAACAGGTAAAGATTAGAAAAAAATTAATACTTTCACTTATATCCCATATATACAGTTTAAATAAAAATAACTACATAAATATGTCTGCATGAGAGTGTAACTCAAAACTCCTGAGTATTCCTAAATCCAGAAGTTATAATTAACTTTAGATATTAATTTGTCTTTAACTATCTCTTAATTTGCATTTTGCTACTCAGAAGTGGGTCTTGCTAGTATTGAGGTCTGCTGGTACAGCACTGTAATGAGGAGTCCAAGTTTTGAATCTGAGATCTGTTTATTCATTTGTAGCTGTGTATGGATCAAGGGATGAAGAAACAAGTGTAAACAGAGGATACTTGCAGCTAAGTAAACACTGATGTTTTAAAAATAATTAATTTTAACTCTGTGTGATCCCCATTTTGATTACTTTCTAAAATAATTTTAGTGAAGGAAGCTTACTGACAGGAATATCGTGAAATATTTTCGTAAGACAAATTTCAAAGTCAAAACAGACAGCTCTGCCAGGAAGATAATCCCTAGATTTATGTTTAGCCAGTAATAAAAGAAATGCCTATTATGATCAGATTTTTAATCTAAGTCACTCATGCTTCACAATATGATCATTAAACATAAAATTTGCAAACAATCCAGAAAACTGCAATGAAGTTTTCAAATAACATAAATATTTATTTTCTGTGTTTTTCTCCTCTCTTATTTTGTTACCCCATCCGTGATGGCTATTAAGTAGGGAGAAACACAGTCTCTTTCATTTAAAGCTTCATTGCACAATTAACAAAACTAGAGCATGTATTAGTGTGCTTACATAATGGATTTAACAGCTTTTCATACATATCAATAAGATATTTTGCTATTTAATCTATTCATGCCTCTCCTCAAGCAATATTACTCTTTTATAACCAATTTGGCTTCAACTTCATATTGCTGACCACCAAATATACCATGAAATGATTTTTTTTTGTCAATGTAAGAGAAAGATTTGAATGCACAGATGATGAAGATCAGATAACAGATCAGTGGAAAAATCTTCTCATGACATTTGGTGGGGTAAAACTATTATCAAAATTATAATAAAGGGTCTGAGCCTTTCTGGAGAAGTACTAGCTGCTTAGAAGCAGGTTACACCTGGGAGTCTGAGCAGGCTTGTGAGAAATGGTGAGGGTAAGGAAAACCAGTTGACTACAGAAGAATTTTAGGATGAGAAAAAAGGGAAACTGAGAAGTAGCTAAGTACATTTGACAAATATAGCATTCTTGTTTCTGTGTTGTTTTAAGCACTCGGTCTAAAGATGAAGTTGCATTCATATACAGAATACAGAAGAGATAAACATGAACAATAAAAGGAAGACCAACTTCCAAATGTTGAAAAGAAAAAAAGAAATATTTTTACAGTACAAGAGGAACAGAAAGGGAAATACTCATGTCAGAACATGGGTGGCCCTTGGGAAGGTCTGTCTTAAATTAAAAAGTTGCTGATAAAGGATACTCAATAAAAGCTAGTGAGAACTGTAATAAATCACAAGGATCAGAATATGATTGGTAAAAAATCCCAAAGGACAAAATACCTGAAATACTGACTTCATATGAAATTCCTCTCCAAACTGCCAAATGCTGTCCTGCCCTAAGACAGATGATGGGTTGTCAATTACTAGAAAAGATTCTAGGCAGCCTTATGAGATGCCAAGCCGTCAAGTCAAATGTCTGCACTAAGCACATCAGTAAGAATAGTCTGGAAACTTTAGAATTACTGAGATAATAATGTTTGCTGACTTCTGAATTCAAGGTAAAAAATATGTTACCCAAACACGACCAATTTGCAAAGGGATCTCATAATATGGAAAATTCTGTAATAAAATGGCAAATCATTTCAACATAGAGATGGATGTGAAATGCCATACCTTCAAACTGAGAACCCTGATTTTATGTAACAGAAACTTGACTCTGAGCTAGAGAACACCACTCGTGAAGGAAAACTTGGGCAGAAGGTGAACAAATGTCAGAAATCAACCTGGAAGGAATAGAGGACAAAAGAGAAAACAATGCCATCCTTCATAGAATCATAGAATGGTTTTGATTGGAAGGGACCTTGAAGATCATCTACTTCCAACCCCCCTGCTGTAGGCAGAGACACATTTCACTTGATCAGGTTGCTCAGATCTCCATCCAACCTGGGCTTGGACACAGTTGTGTATCAACTTTTGTCTTGACTAGCTCTTGTGGTTTTGGTGCTTCCCTCTTGGAAACAGTATATTAAAACTGGGACATTCTCAAAGAAAGTAATAGTGATGACCACAGGAATGAAAAAGCTGGTGTTTATGCAGTTGATAGGCTAGAGTGCTGCCATGTAGAGAAACAAAGGCTAATTTAGGTAGGAAGAGACAGCAGTATAGAAAACTGTGAGAATTGCAGGTGATTTTATCTTCCACACCTAATGACAATGCTAGAGGTTATTACATGAACCCAAGTAACATTCAAAACACACTGAAAAATGTAATTCTTCACAGAGAATCTAATAAAGCCATAAACTCCCTACCACGAGTTATTCTGAACTCTGAAAACTGCAAAAGCAATTAGATGAAACCTTATAATAAATTTAAAAACAAAAATAAAAAATCAAGGGCTGTTTACATACAAATAACAGTTCTGGTTCAAGAGTTCCTAAGATAAAAACACTGGTGTCTAGAAGAGTGTTATTATGTAATTTATTTGCCCTAGTGCTCTTTCCTAAGTATGTATTTATTGTTCACTCTTGAAAACAGGATTGAGAGCTTCTGCACATCTGGTCTGAACTGATATGATTGGTCTTATGTGCTTATGACCCAGTAAAGGTATAATGTGCAACCGCTCTTTAATTCTTTTGCACTTATTTATTGCAAAAAGTACTGTACACAATATTACAGTCTGTAATTAGTCCTATTCTTTCTGTTTAACCTCTAGTTCACTCAGCAAACTGGATGGATGTCTGAAATTTTTTTTTAAAAAAGTATATGATCATGTAGCTTATCCCATAATTTGCCCTTATTCTGCATCTTTTGAGTATGCTTGGTATTACTCTTTTCAGTGTGAAACATTAGCCTGTAGCAAAAAAAGGCCTGCTTTTCAGAAAGGTACTTCTATCAGGCAGCTGGGGTCTGGTAGATGTCAAACTACTTTACTGTGCTGTCAAACCTGAGACCATAAGCATCTCTCTTCAGCTCACCAGTTTGCTAATTGTGCCAGATAATTAATTATAAGAGTTGATGGTATTCATAGACAGTTGGTTGACAGCATACGAGGAAGAGTAGGACTACTTTCACTCATCTGTTTCAGTGTACAACCTTGGTATATTATAATGCTGTAAAATAATGCTGTGGTTTAACCCCATCTGACAAGTAAGCCCCACAGTCACTCACTCGCTTGTCCCCGGTGGGATGGAGAAGAGTATTGGAGGAGTAAAAGTGAGAAAACTCATGGGTTGAAATAAAGACAGTTTAACAGTGAAATCAAAAGCCATGTGCACAAACAAAATCAACAAGGAATTAATTTGTCACTTCCCATGGGCAGGCAGGTGTTCAGTGATCCCAGGAAAGCAGGGCCCCATCACGTGTAACAGTGTCTTGGAATGACAAATGCCATCTCTCCAAACATGTTCCCCCCTTCCTTATTCTTCCCCCAGTTTTGTACCCTGAGCATGATGTCACATGGTACATTCTGCCCTTTGGGCACCTGGGGTCAGCTGTCCCAGCTGTGCCCCCTCACAACTTTTCCCAAGCAGAAAAGGCCTTGACTCTGTGTAAGCACTGCTCAGCAGGGACAAAACTATCTCTCTGTTACCAGCACTGTTTCCAGCACAAATCCAAAACACAGCACCATGCTAGCCAGCTACTATGACAAACATTACTTCTACTCCAGCCAAAACCAGCACAGGTAAAAACAGTTGTAGTGAGAAAATGTTCAAGGCTGTTTCATTTTAAACACTGGATTAAAATTTGCAGCCTATTAACTTATAGGGAAAAATGTTAATGGGCTTTAATAAGGGTAGAAGAAATAGAAGAGACAGAATTTTCTGTGCACTGGAAAAAGGGGGAAAAATCCAATATTTAAAATATTTCTAAACTAATGGAGATAGCGTTTATCAACTATAGTGAATTTATTTCACCGAGATGTGCCAATGAAAAACTGGACTAACACTAATGGTAAACCAGGTCTTTAAATTTTATATCGATAGCACTTTCTCAATCAGAGGGTTTTTATGTTGTAATTTCTTCCCATTAATCATCTCAAAGATTCAGAGGGCTCTGTTCCACATATGTTCTAGTAGCCCACATATACCTTGCTTTATATTTACATTTGTATGGCCCTCAGTGAGAGGGTGTGGTTTTGAAAATGTTCAAAAGCTGCTGATTTTTTTGAAAATGAAGCAACTAAAAAAAAATCCCTATAAACTCTGAGAATAATAAAGCATGTCATGTCTATAGGCAAGTTTCTTTTTATGGAGGACAGCATATGCTGGAACCCAAAACAATGAGAAAGGTAATAAAATAGCTCCACAGCAGCTAAGACTTCTTACCTCACCTACATCATGTCGAATTTGTATGTATTAAAGTGCTGAGTGAAACCATTCTTCTCAGCATAAATTACCAGTAAAATACAAGTACTTTGACAGACTGGCAGAGGTAAATACATTACATTTGATTAAAAATTCCACAATGATCTATTTTTTCAATTTCCTCCCCTACTTTTGTTAGATAAATGAAGGTTTGTACCTTATTAATATTTCTCATTATGATCCTTTTGTAACATTTTTAGAAGCAAGTTATTTTGCATGGTATTCCAAAGTGCTATCTATTCCATTTGGAAAAAGAAGTGACACACATGTGATGGATCCTGACACTTGTCAATTATAATAATACAATTTCAGATAAAAATCCCTCTTTTTTCCACATGAAGTATTCTAATATTACTGAATTAATTTTCACATTGAAAAGATGTGCAAAAAGAGAAATAGGTAGGAATCCACTGGACAACTGGCAATTGAGGTTAAGGAAAATATTTGAAGACAAGTAAATCACAGTAATATATCCAAACCCATGTAAGTCATAGAAACAAAGAGTAGTTTGCATTGGAAGGGACCTTGAAGACACCTGCCACTAGACCAGGTTGCTTAAAGTCCAATCCAACCTGACCTTGAACACTTCCAAGGATGGGCCATCCACATCTCTGGGAAACCTGTTCCAATGCCTCACCCCTCTCAGTCTCTCAGTAAAGAATAGGAGTCAAGATAGGAGTTATACTTATTTTAATAATTCCTGTGGAGTTTTGTAGCTTTCACCAATGAAAAAAAAAAAAAAAAAGAGGAGAATTCTAAAAACCTCAGTTGGGTTTTCTAATTTAAAACTTGAATGTGCAGTGAGGTTAAGCTCCTTATTAGAATACCAAAGTGATATTTTCAGAATATTAGTTTCCACAACTGCATGGGAAGAACAGTAACAAATGGAATACTTTTGCTTAGGAATCTCTACTTATGTATCAAATAAGATAATCAAGATAATCAAAATTACAACGTACAATTCCTACATGGATTTAAATCTATATTTTACTTAGTATTATCTGCTATTCTGTTACAGTCACCTATTGACAGCTCAAATTTATTCACCCCATTTGACTCATAAAATAGTTGTACGGTAACCCAGTCCCTCCTGCATTTTACCTATAATGAGCTAATAACTTCACTCTCATTAAAAGTCAGTTTTACTCCTTTCTCTTATATGTCACACTTCTGCTCCCACTTATTCTCAATCCTTATTTTCAGCAACATGTTCGCTTTCATCTGGGTATTGATCTCAAAGGGTATTCAGTTTACAATCTAATTAATTACTAGGTGAGGTATTTTTCCTTGCAAGTTAGAATACATGAATGCTAATGTTTTCTTGATTTAATACTCCTACTCATATAAGTCTGATGTATGACCAAGTTAGTCATTCAAGGAAGGGAAGCCTGTGAAAATGTTTCAGCTTTCTTTCATTATCTATTTCACCAACGAATAAGAGATCAATCTTAAGACATGTTTGTGATCTTGAGTCATACTCATGTTGTAAGGAGCTAGCAAAGATCACAAGAAAGTGCATCCCATACATAGTTCATTTTCTTCAATTGAACTATATGAAGGGTTAATTTTGTAATGACTGGTCTGAGTGATATTGTATAAGGAGTGTAAGCATAAGGGGTGGAATTTTGATTCTGTTAGGGCATGAGGGAGCTTTGCTTTAATTCTAGTCAAGCTAGAATCATCACTCTACCTGAAAAAAAAACCAACCCAAATAAAAACAACAGAAATGCTGTTCTGTTGACTGAAATGATGAATAGGTTAACTCAAGTACGAGTTAACATTACAGTCTTATCACCAAGAGCTCTATGCAAAGCACTTCAAAAAATATGCCAAACAAATTCATCTGATTTTTAAAGAGCAAATCTACGAACATAGCTTGCACAGGCATATTAGGCACATACTTCCATTACAATCTTCTTTCATTTGGAAATCTTCCTTAATATTCTAAAGTTGTTGAAGTATTTGAGGTTTGATATTCTCTCCAACACCTTTCCCTTCACTGATGAATAAGTCAAACAATAACTGAGCCCAGTATTAAACGTTTGGGGGCACTACTAGTGACAGGTCTCCAACCAGACTCTGTGCCACTGATCACAACCCTCTGAGATCTGCCATGCAACTGATTCCCAATCCATTTCACTGTCCATTGTCCAGCCCGCATCTTCTGAGCTTGTCTATGAGGATCTCATGGGAGACAGTGTCAAAAGCCTTACTGAAGTCAAGGCAAACAATATCCACTGCTCTTCCCTCATCTATCCAGCCATTGTCCCATCATAGAAGGCAATCAGGTTAGTTAAGCACGATTTCCCTCATGTATTCATCAGTCTGCTATCAGTTACTTCTATATACAAATCAAAGAAGGTGTACAAAGAGCAGAAATGTTTTATATACATTCCTAAAGGCTTTTAAAAAATAGAACGACATGTTTAAGTGAAAAAGTGAATGCTTGAGTTATAGTAAATGAAAGTGTTCTAGCATCAGTTTAACATGATCTCAGAGAAAGTTGTGCTAAAAGAAAGTGATACAAAAAATCCCTGGTTGAACATTATATTAAAAGTGCTTCCAAGAAATTACCTGAGGGAATCCAGTTGTATTGCTTTTCCTTTTGATAAAATTTGATAAGGTCATTTGGTGCCAAATTACCTTTTACTCCTAAGCAAGATTAAAGCTTTTTACTCAGGATATCAGGTGAGGGATGAAAAGCTCTTTGAAGGGGTTCCCAAAACTCTGTTCAAGAATATTTGGAAAATTATTTTATAACTCAGGGTTTTTTTGCACTCTAGGGAGGTTATTTGCTCTACCTAAAGTAGCCTTCACCGCAACGGTGCTAACACAGCAGTGTATACTTGTACTGAAATAGGCCCTGTCTGTATTGAGGATTTACAGGATTAAACTGATCCACTGGAAAACCTCGTGATAGCAAAATACTACTCCATTAAGGTCAGGGTTGAGAAGTTTTTTAACTAAACAAAATATTTAAAGAAAAATGCAGATCCTGACATTGCTGATTTTGAAAATAGATATAAGGTTTGTTTAAAAGTTCTATCTGGGCCAAAACTGGCAGATTATTATGATTATTATTAAAACATTATTTCCTTTTTCTTCGAGAGACAAAAGAATAGAGTTCTATTGCTGGATATTCTTTCTTCTCTTCCATATACTTTCAAATCTCCATCCTACTAAGACACATTTCTATTTCTGAGTGAAATGGAAGTTATTCAATGGGAATCACAAATTTCAGTGTTATATTCCTACCAAAAAAAAATGTATTTATTTATCTATTGGTCCTGAACACCAATAAATAAAGATTTATTTTGCCAGGTGGGATAGGATTTTCAACAATTATCAGTGAAGACAGTACTCTTCCTGTACTGATAAGTGACTTGCCTGTAGTGACAGGAGGATCCAAACAACTGACTGTATTGGAGGCTGGGATTAGCCTGACAGGACACAAGGAGTAGAATGTGCTGGTTTTGGCCAGGGTAGAGTTAATTTTCTTCACAGTGGTTGGTATGGGGCTGTGTTTTTGATTTGTGCTGAACGCAGGGTTGATAAAACAGAGATGTTTTTGTTGTTGCTGGGCAGGGCTTACACAGAGCCAAGGCCTTTCCTGCTTTTCCTACTGTCACACTGGTGAGGAATTTGGGGGTGCATGGGAGGCTGGGAAGAGACACAGCCAGGACAGGTGACCTCAACCGACTAAAGGGATATTCCAGACCATGTGACATCATGTTCACATGGTGACATCATAACTTGGGGGGAAGTAGGAGGAAGTGGAGGACATTTGAAGTGACGGTGTTTGTCTTCCCAAGTCACTGCTAGGCCTTATGGGGCCCTGCTCTTCTGGAGATGGCTGAACAGCTGCCTGCCCTTGGGAATCAGTGAGTAAGTCCTTGTTTTGCTTTACTTGTGTGCACGACTTTTGCTTTCCCTCTTAAACTGTCTTTATGTTTGTAAAGACAACTGTATGTTAAACTGTACTCAGCCCGTGAGTTTTCTACCTTTCACCCTTGCTATTCTCTCTCCCATCCTGCTGGTGGAGGAGTGCGTGAGCATCTGCATGGGGCTTGGCTGTGGCTGGGGTTAAACCATGACAGTCAAAGGAATAGAAAAGGATAGTGGCCAAGGGACGGATGTGCTACGTAGAAGTAAATGTCCTTGTATGAACTTGTATAGCTTCAAGCTAGCTGTCTAGTCCTACTTTTAATCTTAAGATTTTGAACTCTTTTTCTGGTGTGCCGTTTCCTTTTTTTCCCTCTTTCCACTTCTACCTGTCACATTTGAAATCTTTGATTTGTGCTTTAGAAAAAAAAAAAAAAAGAAAATTCTTCAAAAATCTATGACTTTATAATTTATCACCAAAGTAGCTGTAGTTCATTTAACATACTGAAGTATCACTTGGAGCAGGGCATGAGAGAGTTTAAGTGGTTTCAGCACTCACAAAAGCAGGAATTACAGCAGGATCAAAATCACATTTCCTTTGATGAAAAATCTTCATGGGCACTTCATAGGTCCTTTGTATTGCAATTTAGTGATCCAGACTCCTCTTACATCTTATTGTCTCATAATATCTACCCCAGAAAAAAAAGGTCACTGTATCCCTCATGGAATTGTACATTTAGTGACCAATCTCTATTGTCCAGTACTAGTTTTCTACTCTGCAAGCCATAACCTACCTATAAGGTTCTTCGTGTAATGTATGGGGAAAAATAAGTGAGCTAAGTGTTTCTTATCTCTGAATTTTTAATTTTGAATCCATCTCCATTGTTTCTCACAAAAACTTGTACATGGAAGAATACATTTCACTTATTCAATAAAAATAAGCTCAGTCCAAATGTAGATTCAGATGCTTTGCAGAGACAGAAACATAAGCCTGAAATTATGTTTCATGTGCTGAAAACGAAAGTCCTTAGCTGAGGATGTATTAGCTTCTAACTCTCCTCATCTTTCCATATAAAAATGAATCCCCTATATTGCTTCTCTGCTACAGTCATTTAGCAAAGAGTCTATAAACTGTTTTCTATTAGATGCAAATGTAACCGTATTTCAGGACAGGAAAAAGTGGTGTTGGATTTTTGAAAGCTGAAGCCAGCTTCATTCCACCACTGATGAACTTGCCTGATTTAATCAAGGTCCATTCTTCATTAATGTGATAAAAAGGGAGTCAGGTTCAGATTTGCAAATCTGGAGTGGCAGAGATGGGCGCTGTGAGATGTCCCTGTGCAGTGATACTCAGCATGGAGGTGATGATACACAGTGTTATATAGCAACTAACAATGTACAGCTTAATTCCTTGGCTATTCTCACCCAAAATCAAATCGCTTGAGGTACACACCGGACCTCCCCATCCTCCTGCATTGCCCACAAAGTGCACTCAGGTCCTTGAGTGAAAGCAATCCCAGGCACAGCTTTTTCTTTGTCTGGGGCAGGAATAACTCAAACTGTTCTCCTCAGCATATTCTTAATATGCACTACAGAAATGTTATCACCTTCTAGAGTACATAGTAGTTTAGATTGGGCAGGGCCCACCTCTGTTGCTGAGTAACCATGTGGCTTTTGCTAAACTTGTATCTTGACATTTGAAGGTCCCACTACCCATTACTCTCAGTGTAGTCTTCAATAGTGCACTCCCCATATCCATGTTTCAGCCGCTGTCCTTTATACCAGGGAGGCTTTTACTGCTTGGCCTGCTTCATTGCAGAACATTTCACACTCATGGATAACCCGTGCCATAGTGCCCATGGTTAAGTTAGCTCACTTGGTTAGAGCATCCTGCTAACAACATCGAGGTCATGGCTTTGATCCCTGTATTGGCCACTGACGGCAATTGAGAGACGGGACTCTGCCTGGGGCAAGCAAAAGCCGATTTATTGATTCTACAGCATATATATACCTTGCAGCCTTAAGCTAGCAATTTCTATTCCCTTAGCAACACCCACAATATTTATGTTCTCTAGCAACATTGCACACCTACAGTCTTGCATGATTTACTTTAAACAAAAGCCGTATTTCTTAACTTTATTCTTCAAACGGCTGTTTGCTGTTCCCTGGGCTTTCTGCCCACCAAGGTCAGGATGTCCATGTCCTTCATTGATTCTGCAGTACTTTCTGCTCGCCTTCCCAGCTGTCCCTCCATAGGCCATTCACTTAACAGCTGGATGCGATGATCCGTGCGGATCCCTTCCAACTCAGAATTTTCTGCGATTCTGTGAAAGTCCACCCCTTGATCACCAGCCCATGTATATGTTGCATCTCTTTCTTGATGGCCTGGGGTGTCATGGGCCCACTGAGCTATAAACAAGTCACTCGTGTTGCCAGTCCAGAACTACCTGAGCCACTTTAATCTTAGCAACCTGATCTACCTGCTGGCTGTTTTGATGTTCTTCCATGGCCCGACTCTTGTGCACGTGAGCATCTACATGATGTACCTTCACAGCCAGGTTCTTCATCCAAGCAGCAATATTTTGCCACAGCTCAGATGGGTTTAGCTCTGTGCTGCCAGTTGCTCTGCTTCCATTTCTGTAACCACTCCCACAGGGCATTTGCCAACATCCATGAGCCAGGACAGAGATAGAATACCAGCCATTTTTCTTGGTCAGCGATGTCTAAAGCTAGATGGATGGCTTTCACCTCTGCAAATTGACCTGATTCACTTTCTTCTTCAGCATTTTCTGTGACTTGTAGTGGGAGCCTCCATACAACCACCTTGAACCTCCAATGCTTTCCTACAGTACAACAGGACCCATCAAGGCATCCTGCTTCTCCCTTTCTGGTAAAGTATTACACAGTGGTGCCTCTTCAGCACAGGTCGCTCCATCCTCTGGTGACATTCCCAAGTCTTTACCTCCTGGCCAGACAGACCACTTCCAGGATTTCTGGATGACTGGGGATTATTATTTGAGCTTATTGTTTGATGAATAACAACTCACTTAATTGTGCAACTCACTTAATTCATGCAGCATCAGTTGCATGATATACACAGGAGACCCTCCCTTTGAACATCCAGCCCAGCACTGGCAGTGGAGTGCCAGGAGGAGTTGTGCTTCAGTACCAATCACTTCTGAAGCAGCTCAAACCCTTTTGTAAGCTGCCAGTACGTCCTCAGTTGGAGTGTAGTGGCTTCAGATCTTCTGTATCCCTGACGCCAAAAGCCTAGGGGTAAACCTCAGGTCTTCCCTGATGTTTTCTGCCAGAGGCTCCAGATAGGGCCATTCTTTCCAGGTGCAGTGTAGGGAGCATTTTTTTACATCTTGCCCTGTCCAAGGGCTACTGGATGAGCTAATTCATGTCTGATTTGTTCAAAGGCTTGTCATTGCTGAGAAGTCCATCTGAAATAATTTTTCTTCTGGGTCATTTGATAGAGGCGGCTTGCAATCCGACTGCAGTTTGAAATGTGCATTCTCCAAAAGCCCACAGTGCCTAAAAAAGCTTGTGTTTCTTTTGTGTTAGTTGGTGAAGACATTGCTGTTATCTTGTTCTTCACATCCACTGGGATCTGACAACATACATCTTGCTAGTTTATTCCTAAAAACCGGCTTTCCTGTGCAGGTCCCTTGACTTTACTTTGGTTTATGGCAAAATCAGCTTTCAGAAAGATCTGGGCTATTCTTCCTTTTCTCAAAAACTTCTACTGCTGTATCACCCCACACTAGGCACCAAAAAAGATGGCTGTGGTTTAACCCCAGCCAGCAAGCACCACACAGATTCTTGCTCACTACCCTCCACACCCTGACCCCATGGAATGAGGGGGAGAATTGAGAAAGGGTAAAGCTCATGGGTTGAGATAAGAACAGTTCCATAATTAAAATAAAGTAAAATATACTACTACTACAGCTACTACTACTGCAACTACTGTTTCTAATTGCATTGCAAGGGGTTAGAGAGAGTGAGAAGCCAAGAAAAACAAGTGATGCAGAATACAATTTCTCACCACCCCCTGACCAATGCCCAGCCCATCCCCAACACCAAACTTTCCCTCATGGACGATCTTAGGTACTGGACATGACATTCTGTGGTATGGATTAACTCCTTGACCAGTTTGGATCAGCTGTCCTGGCTGTGCTCCCTCCCAGCTTCTTGTGCAACTCTTCACTGTCAGAGTGTGGAAAACTGAAAACTCATTTGATTCAGAGCAAGCACTACTTAACAACAACTAAAATACCAGTGTGTTATCAACATTATTCACATATGAAATCCAAAAAACAGCATTGTACCAGCTACTAAGAAGAAAATTAATTCTATCTCAGCCAAAACTAGGGCACAGAAATAGAAAAATGGGCATGAACATGTTTCATGTGCTGAAAACAAAAGAAAAATCATTAGCTAAACATGTATTAGCTTGTAACTCTTCTAATATTATCACTCCATGTAAAAATGAATCACCTACACTGTTTGTCTGCCACATACTTACTTAGCAAGTGGTCTACAAAGTGCTTTCCATTAGATGCAAGGTACTTCAGCTTAAGAGAAGACATAAAACGTGGTATAGCTGACTTTTATAGCAACCCTAATGAAACTTTCTGAACCTTTGTAGATAATGTTTTACAGAAAATGGATAACAATGGCTGCTTCTACAAAAAGTTTGCAGGATATTTAGGACACAGTAATAGTTTCAATTATGTAATACACAGTAGTGTTTTCCAACATATGCAAATAGTAAATTTCAACATTATTCTACCTGGCTTATATCATCTGCAGGAGCTAAAGAGCTGAAGTACATACCCATAGTAAAGGGATGTGGCGAAACGCAGCTAGAATCAGCACAAGAGAACAAATTTTTGAAGGCAAAAATCAGAGTTGGGAATGAATGCAATTTGTGAGCCCATCTTCTATCTGAAAGTGTTGCATTTAATCTTTGATAACTTAAGGAAAGGAGGGCAAAGGAGTACAGAAGAGACCTGTTATTTCACTCTAGCCTAAAGCATGTCTTAGAATACCTGAGTATCTTTTACAAAAATTCGCTGCTAATACATACTGCTTCCCTAAGACCCTTGGGGTTGGTTTCCATTGGGAATTCTCTGGTGAAAGCCACACCTCATTTCACAACTAATTTTTTAATAGGACCTGAACGAAGTGTCACTAGAAAGTTTTGGTATGCAAGGATATAACTTTATTAAATATTACAAAGATTGCATGGCTTTTCTTTTCAGTGAATTAACATTACAGAAAGTTCAAAATAATTCTTTATATCTAAATATTTTGTTACTGTGAGCTCCAATAACAGAAAGAAATGTGGTTTGCAAAAACTGAACATCTGAGGTTTGTCTTGTGGTGAGGGCAATCGAAGGCTTCCAACAGATGTACTGTGACATGTTCTCAGATTTCCAGGAAAAATAAGGAAGCTATTGTTTGATGTCCAAGACAAAAAGAAATATATTCTGAGTATATTCTATATAAAGACTGATATGTTGTGGGGCATGTAAAGCAAACATATGACAGTGCCTGTATAGAGACTTTTAAACTATTTCAATTTATTGTAACTTTTAGGAATGCGCTTCAGTTAGGAGGCGCTGCTCTTTGTGCTACCTCATTGCAACATTAAGGTCAAATTCCCAAATGAAGTTCAGAAGTTTCCTGAAAGGCAATTCTTTAGAGTGCCTAATAATATTGGATAGCTAAGACATGGCTGAAGAGTGACTGTTGTTCAAACAGTGGTATTAATTTTCCAATTACTATTTTTTGGGTTTTTTTTCTGGGTCCACTTCCATTAGCTGGTACACCTAGGAAGTTCAACAGGCTTGCTTCCTATGATCAAGGCAATAATTTGGTTGACTCAATGTTAACTTCATGTTATATTTTACTAAAAGCAGGTAGAAAGACTGACTTTACCATGTTCTTGCTGCTGCACACTGGGTAAGGCACAACTATGAGGAGGTGAAATGAGACTGAATTTTTCTTGGAGAGCAGTTTACAAGAAAAAAACCAACAGACCTTCCTAAAGACTTGGCGATGACTGTGTGAAGCCTTTACCAGCCTAAAATGCCCTTGACACTTGATAAATGAGAGCAAGTTTGAGGTGATAACTTTCCCAATTACAATGTGTAAGACTGAGGCAGAGGGAGGAAATGACTTTCAGAACCTGTATCTACTGGCAAAACTGATTTTTCTGTAATTCAAAATTAATTTCAATATAAAATATGCTGCAATATGAGGTCATTAAATATGAAAACTTTCTGATATCTCTCAGTGTCCTTATTTTAAGGAAATGATAAAGTTCTACATCAATGTTTTTCTTGCTGTGGGGCCGAGTGCAATAAATGCTCACACAGCAAATTCTTATAAAACCAAGTGTACTGAAGTGTATACAGATTTAAATTGCTAGATTTAAAATAGCAAATATGTTTATATTATATAGAGTTAAATTACTCTATTTAAAATAGAAAAAACGTTTATATTATGGGGGTTTTATCAGTTGTTTTCTTTTCGACCGTGTCAGCACACAGCACTGTACTAAAATGCCAGGATAGCTAGGGCTGCCTATGCAGTCTGTCAGCCTGCAGCTGCAGATAACTTTCTTGTTCCTCTTCTACAGTGCACATCATTTGACAGAACAGCGTCTATGAAATCTCTGCTTTTCCTGCAAACGCTGTACTCAGAGTGAAGCAGAGAAGTTCTATTGAATGAACTTGGATGTTGCATTTTAAATAATTTCTTAAGTGAGACTTGTTTAAAACAATCTTTTTTACTATTACATTCTTGGTAAGCCCACAGAGACATGGAGAAGTGCCTGCAAAATATTGACAATTCTCAGTTCTCTGCCATTCAATATCACTCCAAAGAGGTAATGCAGCTAATTAGAGTGACTTGGACATTTGCAAAGCCTCTCTGGAGATGCAGTCGACTAAAAGACAGTAGGAAGCACTAATCCTATGGCTAATGACACAGTGCTGGGGGAATAGAAACCTGGCTGGCAAAACAGTAAGCTGAAAGCCATTATCAGCACTGAGAAAACTGGGCATTTCAAACACCAGAAACATAAGCAGTTTTCTGACACCATTAGCATTATGCACCCCAGTAGCTATCAAAAATCTTTTGGTCTCCTTCATAAATTACACTTTAATTTAATTGGAAAATAGTATGCAGGTATGATGTAGGGATAGTTGTCAAAATAATTTCATCTTCCTTACCATGATATTTCCTTAGCGTGATACTCAGTTATATGTGGGTGATGTATCTTAGGGTGTGTGAGATGCATATATTCTTTGTAACAATACCTACATGGTTTGATTTGTAGTCCAGCCTCTGAGGTTACCGAAGAGAAGCAGGAATGAGCTGTTCACCATATCATGAATGGAAAAGTAGGAGAATGGCAGGAATACAAGTTTGGGGTTTTTTTGTTTGTTTGCTTGTTTGTTTGTTTGTTTGTTTGTATTTTTTGGTTTGGTTTGGTTTGGGTTTTTTGCTTGTTTCTGTTTAGAATTATTTTTGCAAACATTCTGAGAAGTAGTGACAATTGGCATTCTAACAATTTATATACAAAAAAATAATTTTCCTTCCTAAATTCATATTTTACAGACTCAGCAATGACAACACAACATGTAAAATGAGTGCTTTGAATATAGATAGCCTGCACAGATCACAGCATGTGGAAAAAAAATTAATTAGTATTTCTCTCTGTGGCATAAAATATCAAAGTAAATAAGCACATTTTTCAAATGTGGGAGACATTCCATATCTTCTAAAATTCTACCCATTTCTCATGTTCACTTCAGGCAGCCATTCATACAGAGAAATCTTTTCAGAAATTATGAAGCCGATTGGGCATGGCAGATACATAAGGCTTAATCTAATATTAGATAAATAAAACCAAACACTATACGGAGGAAGTATGAAGGCCAGCTGTAATGAGAACAACATGTATAGCTTGGCAGACAGAGAATATGGCAGTAAGAGAGGTGATTGATGACAGAAAAACTGTACTAACAAGAAATCCTTGAAATCATAAGAGTGTGCCATGTAAGGATATACAGGTACTGATCACTACTCATCCTGGTGCTGTCAGTCTGTATGACTCTTTAAGATGATATTTATACTCATTTCACCTGAATGTCATGTACAAATGTAGTGACCTGTTTGTTTTTTTTTTCTTTGTGAACTGAAAAAAAAGAATTGGTGTTTCTGAGGTGGATTGCAGGACAAGACCTATTTGTTAGAATAAATTATACTGTCAACTTGGATGATCTGTTTCATCTAAAATAAGGTCTTGTCTTCCCTCATTAACTGCCCAGAGCAGGAAATAGAATTATAAAAATGGATTCCTTCACAGGGGATGTCAGACCTCTCATGTGTAACTCACTGGAGAATTACTTCCTCCTTTGTCATACAAGGAGATACATCCAGAATTCCCATAAGGTGTAAAAGAGAATGGAGACAAAAGTTCATAGCAGCCCTGTCAAGGTATCTGACACTGCAGAAAAAAACTTAAATGAAACTTTTTAAGAGGACTTAACAAAACAGTGAAACTAATAAAGCTGTAGCCAGATAAGCTTCATTTTTATAATCATTTTCCCTGTGAAAAAATCAAATGATTCAGCAGAAATAACCATATGCTTGTCTTGGTTCAAGACAATTTAGGAGGTGGGCACTCTAAAATGAGTTATCTCCCCTTAGTTTCAATCAATTCCTTTCCACCAATAAGGAATGCATACAAGTTGATGTAAGTTAAAAAAAAACAGTTTACTAACACGCGAAAGAGCAACAGGATAAAAAAATAGCAGTAAATAACCACCAGATACAAAATCACCTTATCTCATGAACCCCACAGGAACATGATTTAAGAGATCAGGCCGAAGTCTAATCTACCAAGTTTGGCCTTACAGGTTTTTGCAAACCTCACAAAGCAAACTAATTTAGTGGGAGTGTATGGAGGAGTTGTTTGTTTTTATAAGAGCCTTTAGTTATAAAATTAATTAAGTTTTCTATTTTGAATGCTTCTCAAAGAAAATAGTTTCTTTCTAGGAACAAAACCTTGTTGACTTTCAAGAATGATCGATCTTTTCATTCAGAGTGTTTTTGCACTGTGTGACATCACTGCAGGTTATTTACATGGCAGGACATTTAAATATTACACTACCTGTATTAAGTAAAGAGTTTATCAATTGTCTGATCATCCTTACTATACTGAAAAGGTGAGAAGATGATACCTCAGAACACCAAGCAAAAAATGACATCACATTTTTTGATAATCACTCTGTAAAAAATGATATCATTAAGATACATTTAAACTGAAAAATATTATACAAAGAGCTTGCAGTATCAATGCAAAATATAGGCTTTGGATTAATTCGAAACTAAATTTAAATACTTGTTTAAATCCAATGAAGATAAACAGATATCTCAGAGACTACGCTGGATGAAAGAAAGAATTAGGTGCTTTTTAAAGGTGTCATGACAGGCTCCCATGATAAAGAAAGTGTGATTACAAAATTTAGGAACAAATACAACTCATTTCATACATAGCAGCAAATTTCAAGTTCATGACATTAAGTGGACGCAACAGCTATCCACAGAATTGTTGAGTCAATGAAAAGTAACAGCTGGTGATATGTGAATCCAATGAAGTTGCTGAAAAGAACAATTTTTTTCAGCTTCAATGTGACTATAAAAAGAGTAGCGTGTATTGCTCTTGATTTGAATAGACAGTCTTACATTCTCCTGCTCTTGGTCACCCACAGTCCTGTTGCTAATCTGTTGACCGTCTCTTCAGCCATCATATATTGTCCAACACCAGTGTTTCCAAAATGGAAAAAAAAAAAAAAGGCAGAATGCAGCATCAAAAAAAGTCACAGCGTATCTTCAACAGGAATAATTTTTCTTGGCAGCACATCTTCTTTCTTGGCAGAAATACAGTAACATCAGAGACATCAAAGTATATTTTTGAGTTTGTGGAGGATTCTAACCTGCATAAGCAGTTAAAGACTAAATTAAAATTATTTTTCTTTTTTTGTCCAATGACTGTTATAGCACTGAAAGATTGCTTTAGCACAGCAGAGCAAAAGCAACTTTTAAATATTTCTAGAAGTTTTGGTTGTGATACAGGACTTGGTGTTGAATAGATTGGACATTTGTCTGTACCATTTTTTAACCATATATGTAAGAGTCATGATATTGCCTTTATTTCTTTATTAAATGACCTCGATCTTTAATTTTTTTTTTTGGTTATTTGTTTTTTTTCTGTTTGAAATAATTCCTTCAGACTCTCATGATAAATAATTCTACTAAGCAAATAATGCATTTCTAATCAGAATGCTTGTACATAATTTAGTAAACCAGTTTCGCTTTTAAGCATAAAAATTCAGTGCTAGATTTGGTAGGAGAGCAGGGAGAAGAATATCATATTAACATATTTTAATGAGATTACAAAATTGTAATTTGACAAGAGTTTGAACTAAGGGAAAAAGATATTCCAAACCCACTGCCCAGCTTTGCTTAAATGAACACAGATAAGCAAATAAAAAGGTCACAAATTAACAACTTAGACTTCTGTAAGAAAAATATGTAAGTACTTTTTCCTGTATATACAGTGGCTAAAAAAAAAAAGCAAGTTTTACATCAAAAACCTATGTCAAATCCAAAGCACAGGTGAACAACAAGTGGTGCTTTATCAGCCGAGGAACCTATTAGACACTGAATTTCCTGGTTAAATAGACACATTTTAAAAAGCACGTAATCATATGTGTTCTTGGTGGACTTGGCATCAGAAACTAAATAAATCTTTCTTTGTTTTTATATTAGTTTACAATTGTATCAAATACTTCTGTAAAAATACTCTCTTGGCCTACTTTTAAAAAACATTTAGACCACTGAAATTTGGAGGTTTTCTTTTTTTTTTTGAAGGATTTCCTTAATCTCCTTTTTAATCTGCATATGCCATTCACTTAATGACTTACTAGGTTCCTTTTATTTGAAGATTTAAATTCCATTTTCTTTGTTCATAATTTTTTTTCATATGACACTAGCCTGTTTGAGAATTCCATATTATATTGATTTATAGTATTCCAATACTGTAACCAAAATCTCATTATGGAAAGAGTAGTGACAAAAACCTGGCCATTCTTTACAATACTTCTACAAATCCTGCAAAGAATTTGATAAGGTTTCAATTGCTTTCATTTAGTATCACGTGCTCAGGAATTGTCAGATGCCATCAATTAAAAAAAAAACATTTGACACAAAAAAGGCAGGTACTGAAATGTCTGTTTTACTTGAAAAATGCTGCACCAGTCTACCATTTTTTCATTTTCAACATGAGATACAACAAATACCTTAAGAACATTCAGGATTTTTCCATAGATGGCAGGAAGAGAAGGAAAAATTGCTAAAAATAGTGAAGACTCCATTATGACATTTTCTGATCCCAGCATTTCATTCTATTCCACCTTTCTTTTCTTTGTGAAGTTCTTTAAGATAACACCCTTGAAAGTTTGCCTTCACCTTAAGAAACCCCAACAAAACAAAGCAACAAAACCTACAAAAGCCCTCAAACTTACTTGAATGTTGTTACAGCTCCCAAATTAGTTTGTAAGGAAAAAAAATACCCAGACTCTAAAGGCAACTTAGAGCAAACGTTAGTAAAATTCATACCAAAGCCACAGTTCGATGTTCTATTAGACCTTAGAAGAGAAGTACACCGTTTTTGCTGCCAGATTTCTATGGATTTAGGGAATTTTATTTTAATTTACGCTGTACACTGTTTGAACACAGTGACAGCCAGATGATTTTAATTTAAGTAGAGAAGAATTTTAGATTCCTTTTGAAAGGCTATCTTGTTCCACATATTTGCTTTAAAACTGGTTATGAAAATTAATAAATTTTCTGCCTTTTTCATTTCTTTGAACAGTGGCAGTATATTTATCTGTTCATTTCTGGGTAATGCCAGAAATAAATTTCCTGTGGAAGGCTAAATCCCAACAGTGCACTTTGCTTTTAGAGTGGATGCAGAAATGTTTCATCCTAGTTTATTGATAGCTGAGGTGGACCAGAATGATATGCCTTGCCAGGAAACTGTCTGAGGAAAACCAACACTGTTAGACAAACAAAACCATAAAGCAACAACAAAGGGAACATCCTAGAAGACTTGATTTAAACTAAGAACAGTGCAGTGCTGGAAAAGGTTTGAACATAGCAGGGTCTAGCAAATGTTCTCCTATAAGACCATGTGTTTAGAAGCTATCAATAATCATTTAGTAAAAGATATATTAATCTAAAATGGGATTTAGACAGAGTTAAGGCACCACACCAAAAATTCAGAAAGTATGTGATTGGAGTTCAATACTCTGATATCTAGAACATCTAGCAGTGATGGATTGCTGGTTCATCTGGGGATTTAATGATCTTATTTTCATTCTCAGTCTTTTGAGAAGTAATAGTAGGTATATTATTTCAGTCAGTTCATAGTACTGAACTTTATGACATTCAACAAAGTCAGTGCTTCCCGTGGCAAGGTGGATGGAAAGATCCTGGAGGCCTTGGAAAACACCAGCTGAGCATGAGCCAGCAGTGTGCCCAGGTGCAGAGATGGCCATCAGCACCCTGGGAGTTATTCACAGGGACACAGCCAGGACACTGAGGGGAGGGACTATCCCCCTCTGCTCAGCACTCCCAAGTTCCCCTCTGTATTCTCCAAGCTGTGGGATCCCTCCAGCACAGGAAAGAGGGAGGGCCCTCAAGCTGGCTGAGGTCTGTGACACTCTTCCCATGACGAGAGGCTGAGGGACCAGGGCTTGTTCAGCCTGGAGGAGAAATGGCCTTGGGTGGAAATAAATGCAGCCTGCTGGTACCTCTGAATAGTTTATCGACAACTTGGAGTCACCTTCGCTGTGATGCACAGTGGGGACATGAGAGACAACAAGCATAGGGAAAAACAGTATTCTGTAAGGAGACTCTTTTTCACCCTGAAGACAGCCAAGCAGTTGAAGAGGCAGGCCAGAGAGGCTGTGCTCTCTCCATCCTTGAAGATTTTCAAGGTTCAAGATTTTGAGGATAAAGCCCTGAAGAACCTTGTCTGAGCAGTTTTCCTATCATCCTGTGGTTTCAGAGTGAATGGAAACTAACCAAAATTCCCTGATGAACATCTAGATTTTCAAACGAATGCCGTGGAATCTGAATGCCCTATTTATTGGAAGCAAACTCAATACCTCTTTCTGTACTTGTGTTAGTGAGAAGGGGCTAACCATTAAGACATTGTAGGACCTAAGTTGTAGGTGCTTAATTTCTTCATTAGATCTAGTCTTAGTCACCATGGCATGAAGGCTTTACAGCATTTGTGTAAAGGTTTTATCCAAAGGAAAAAAAAAAATCTCTTTTTGCTGTCACTAGCAATTTAAGAAGCAAATTTGCAGAATAACTTGTGCATTAATGCGAGGCCTTAGGGATATTTATATGAACCCTTTAAATTAAACCCTTCAAATGAACCTTTTTTAATCCTGTGGAAATGACAACCATGCATTTAGCTAAGTTTATTATTCATGTCATAATGATTTATGGGCATTTTAACAAGTTACAGCCCATGTGTTATGTTGTCATGTCTTTTTGAAGATCAGTAACTTGGATTAGTTATGCAAGTGTATGGATAATTCTTGTAAGATGCTTAACAAAAGACATCTTTTAACTCAGGATTTCCTCCAGCTGTTTGATCAGAAACCATGTTTCTGTCAACAGTTGATCTTTAAACTGCAGCTTTTTCTTCGTGAAAATGAAGGGATGTTCATTGCATAGCTCGCATTTATTTCTTGTTATTATTCTCATTCCTATAAACCTGTAAACTAACATTACTTCAGCATTATAAATGCAAACTATGTAATTTTAAACAAGATTTTCTCTAAGAAGATTTGTAATAAGTAGCTTGTTAAACTGTCTGTGAAGTTTAGCTGACAAACCTGAGAGCTCTTGTTAGCAGTTAATTCTTTTGGAAGAAGTAAAATAAGGTATGGATTTGGGAGACAGACAAACAGAGGAAGACAGACACAAAAAGAAAATGCTTAACAATGGTATGTTTAGAGACCAATCTAACTTTAAACTTTACAAATGGTGTCAATGAAATTTGTCTTGCAGTTAACACAACATATAAATGATGAATATTGTATTTCTTATTAGAATAGCTAGACAGACTAAAAATTCTAAGGTCCCTAAAGGTCCCTGGTTCATTCCCAGTTTTCAGCACCACAAAGACTGCGGTGTGTTGACCCTGGCTGGATGCTTGGTACCCACGAAAGCTGCTCTGTCACCTCCCTCTGCAACTGGTCAGGGGACAGTAAATACATTAAAGGTTCATGAGTGGAAATAAGGACAGGGAGAGATCACTCATCGATTACACTCACAGAACAGGATGAACTTGGGCATATTACTTGAATTTATTACCAACAAAATCAGAGCAGAATTACAAGCTTCTCCAGTGTGAGTCTATCCCACAAGGACCCGCTCTTCACAGACTGCTCCAATGTGGGTCACTCTTCCACAGGGTGCAGTCCTTCAGGCACAGCCTGCTCCAGCGTGGGTCCCCCATGGGGTCACAAAACAGGAAAATGTCTCCAGTGTGGGCTCCTCTTTCCGTGGATCTGCAGGTCCCTGCCAGGAGCCTGCTCCGGCACAGACCTCCCACAGGGTCACAGCCTCCTCTCAGGCATCCACCTGCTCCAGTGTGAGTCTCCTCCAGGGGCTCCAGGTTGATCTCTGCACTCCCACTGACCTCCACGGGCTGCAGGGGCACAGCTGCCTCACCACGGGCTGCACCAGGGGCTGCAGGGGAATCTCAGCTCCAGTGCCTGGAGCACCTCCTGCCCCTCCTTCTCCACTGACCTTGGTGCCTGCAGAGTTGTTCCTCTCACATATTCCCACCCCACTGCTCAATAACTTTTCTTTTTTTGTTACAGATAGGCAAAGCCGTACAGAATAAGGGCCTGGTTGCCTTTGTAAAATCATGGCTAACTCCTTGTACTTCAGCCAAGTAGAAAAGCATTCTGGGTAATGACTCAGCTGGAATAGAGGTGGAAAACAAGTTACATAGCTGTAGAAAACAAGTTGTGTAACCATCATGTGTTCACCTTGTGGTTTATGGTGGTTGGTTGAATTATATTTGTTTGGCTTTAGTGGAATGTTACTGATAAAGGCCTAATTGCTTAAAAAGGCCTGGTTTTGGCAATGAACGAGCTCCCTTTTGCACCTACCTGAGGACTCTGTGTCGCTTCTTATGGTAACATTTTACTTCTTAGATATGCAACCCCAGAGGTGCTATCACCACCTCTGACTGGCTTGGCCTTGGCCAGGAGCGGGTCTGTCCTGGAGCTGGCATTGGCTCTGTCAGACACAGCAGAAACTTCTGGCTGAGTTTCACTGATGATATCCCTGTAGCCCGCCCCCACCAAAACCTGACCTCACAAATACAATACAGTACCTACTGAAGATCCATCAAAAAGGTTTACAACAACTACAGTTTCAGTTTTCACCCAGGTGTTTGGCCTTTCACTTTTTGGTTTTTAACATAATTTAAATTTGCAGCAGCCATTGTGTATTTAAAATTTCTGATGTTTTATCTCATTCTGTGGTCAATCCACACTCTCTAAATAACGGGCGAGTGGAACACACCTCGCTGTGATAAAATATCCCATCTGGCTCCTCTGGGGTTTGAGAGTCTCCAGCCCAGCCCAGAAATCTCCCTCACCCACCACTGACCTGATTCTGAAATGTAGCCCTGGCTCTGTGCTGGGAAGAGGGGGAAATGCCACTATTCTTTAATGAATGTTAGTTTGTACATACATTTAATGATACACAGAGAACTGAAAATGTCAAATGAATGCTACATGTATAGAAGTTGCTTACATTCTGTGGCACTATGCTAGAGCAACAGTCCTTGAAAACTATTCCAGAGAGCACAGAGTACTTACTGAAGATACTATCTCTCACACATCTCCCCTGCTATGCACAACACTGCAGTCTCCATGGTAAAATAAAATTATTTTAACACAAGGGACTGAAAAACAAAATTGTTCTGAAAATTCATGTCCTATCTGCCTTTTAATGCAACAAGCATCAACCCAGAACTGTCATATGGAAGAGAAAGAATCAGTCAGCCTTCTAGTCTTCTGCTGGTCCCCACCTATTCCAGGCCTGGCTGGGATGGAAATAACTTTCTTCTCAGGAGCCAGTATGGTGCTGTGCTTTGACTTTGTGACTAAACAGTGTTGATAACACAGCAGTGTTTTGGCTATTGTTGAACAAAACTTGCAGAGTCAAGGCTTTCTCCTTCTCCCACTCTGCTCCCCCAGTGAGTATTCTGGAGGTGAGCAAGAGGCTGGAAGAACACCACTGCAACAAGTCGTCAAGCAATATTCTGTACCATATGATGTTGTGCTCAGCAATAGAAGCTCAAAGAAAGAAAGAAAAAAGCAGGGATGTTGATGGTTAAAGCATTTTCTTTCCAAGTAACTGTTAGGCCCTGCTTCCTGGGAAGTGGCTAGACCTCTGTCTGCTGATGGGAAGAAAGTAATAATTCCTTTTTTGCTCTCCTTGCACATATACCTTTTGTTCCACATATTAGACTGGGGGTTTTTTTCTCAATCCATGAATCTTATCACCTGCCTTTTTTTCTCTCTGACACGCAGCAGAAAGGAGTCAGTTCCATTAGATGAGGTCAACCCACCAAACCAAATGCTGAGTGGCCCATCTCTGTTACTGAAAATATGGATAGAAGCAGACTCACAAGGGAAATGTCATTCACATAGGAACAGCCAAAACTGAAGACCAGAGGTTCAGAATGAGTAGAGACATTTGCATGTCTTTCCCACAAGTAAAATCTAATATCTTTTAACACATGACAGTTTCTCTAAAACGTTGTAGGCTTGCAAACAACCCTTACAGAATGATGGCTAGAGCATTTTTGCTGAGATCTTTGTTCTTTCATTGCGAACAGACAGAATATTTTCACATAATTTACATGACTAGTGATAATATAGTTGCAGACAATTAAAGTGCTACAAATTTGATGTAATCTGCCGCAACTAAAAAAGGAAGCCAGCTATAGCTGAAGCCAAAAACAAACAGAAGTACACCACGCTCCAAAGTCTAGAGTATCTGACCTTTTGCACTAAAACACTGAAGCTGTTGCCAGGCTATTCAGCCAGAGTATTCTGCACTTTTCATTCAAGATCAATTTATTAGCCCAGAGGAAAGATTATTAATGGCCAGTAATACCATGAGAGGAGAGAAGAAACTGAAAGGTGAGAAAGTCAACTAGAACTGCCCTAGCAATCTGATTAATTCCATTTCAACTAGTGCAAATTGTCCGTGTTGTTACAGGTAAGATGACTTAATTTGTCCGAGGCTGTGAGACAGAATATGTACATAGACTTCGAGACGGAGGATGACGGACACACAAGTCAGGAAGAAAGAGAAGTGCTGGAAGCGAGGACCCTGTTTTTGTGACTAGTACAAAATGTGAAAGTGGCATTTGATGTAGAAGAGGTGAAGAAGGACATAAGCTTTCCCTCTGTATCTGGTCCACATCTCTCATTCAAGTGCTCTGCTGGTTTACTCCAGGACTGGGATGTTTTGTTTAGGTATGCCCTCTGTATTACACACGTGATTTATTTCCAAGTCCACCCTGGTGCTGTTCACTGATGGTATAGTATTTCAAAGCCTTTTTTTGGTGGGGATGGGTACTCTACTCTCCTATGCTACAATTCTTCTAAAGCCATTTTCACTGAAGAAACAAGTATGAAAATATTTGAGAGAATATATTCCACTGAGAGAATGTATTCCAAATAACATTATGGATCTCTCCTGGGCAAGAAAACACAAAAAGATTTTGATTTTATACTGCACATAACATCTAAGCAGAGACTAAACCAGAAGTAAATCTCTTCAGCTTATGCCTTTTATGCAAAATAAAGTTAGAGACTAAAATTAAAAATTAATGATGTGTACATTTATTTTGTTAATGTATATCTAATAACTGAAATTCACAGCTATCAGTACTATTAACTGAAGTTGTCTACACCTTAAAGAAGACAAGGTTTGGTTTTGGCATAGTCACGAACACTTTAGAGTCAGCTTTTAAATTCTGTATACTGTATTTTTCAAGAAGAAAAATACCAGTTATTTTGCTGTTCAAAACAATCTAATTTTTAGTCCTTTTCAGCAGAGACAAGTGAAAGGAGAAGTAACATCACATAAATTAATAATTAATTCTGCTTACTTCTATTATTTACCATTGTAGCTGTAAGCATTCATCACCACAGTATCTCTGAGCATCTTAGAAATTTCAGTGAATTATGCATAAGTCCACCAACTTGCAGGGCATTTCTGTTATTCCTGTTTTACATTTCTGGAAGACAATGGACACAGGTATTGATAGACTGATTTTTCAGAGGTGCTTAGCATCTGGTTGGCCTATCCATTCATTTTATTTGGCATTGCAAACCACAGGTAATTTTTTTTTTTTTTTTTTTTTTTGTCTATGACTTAGGGACTTTGAAAATGCCATTTTTAAGAAACTTCCTGACTTGAGATAAATTTCCTTACACATTTTGAAGGCTTATTTTGCCAAAACATGAGGCTGGAAAGCACTGAAAATAACAGAGGACTTATCTGTTGACGTCCAGCTTGTAGCTGATAGCTGCTGAAGCAGTCAGAAACAGGGAGTAAAACATAAAAGCATAATTAAGCCTTTCTTTTTCTTTCTTCTTCTTATTTTTTTTTTTTTTTTTTTTTAATTTGGAAACACATGTTTTCTTCCCTGCCCAAGAAGAAATGTTATGCCATTGAAATGATTCTCATTCTCAAAACACATTGCATTTATTTTAAACACCTCGATTGCATAATCTTATTCTTATTACATAACTGATAATTCCAGATACCCCACTAGTGCTCAGTCACTATAATAAAGTTGATAAATGAGGCACAGATCCACTTCTCCATTGTTTCTCATGAACTGAGATGTTAATGCAGTCTAAAACGGAGAACAAAGGGAGGAGCTAGAGGAGATGAAAGCCAAGAATTTATTTTCCATTCCTTACACAAAACATTCAGTTCTAAGTTCAATACTCATGTAGCAAATGTATTAAAAAAGGTTCTGATCCTTTTTTCCTAGAGATAAGTAACGTTGACTGCATGCAAAGATAATTTTTCGGGTTCCTATTTTTTTTTTTCCTATAGTGCAATTTCAGTAAAAGTGAATTTCTACTGGCACAGTAGGATGCACTGGCAATTCAAGATTGCAATTCTAAAACAAACTTACACTGCTGTTAAAGCACAGATCTGCAAATCTCATTTCTTCTGGCTTTGTCAGAATTAGCCACAGAAAGAGCTTTATTTGAGTAACATATTGCTTTATCCTATTGCTTCATAAAGCACGCTGTCACATTGCATGCAGCTGTGCAATTTCTCCTTTTGTCTTATTGTCTACATAAATACAAGTACATCAATTTCAAAGGAACTACAGCTAAGGTAATGCACAGATTGAGGTATTATCTTTTGTGAACTGAGGACTTAGCAAAAGAGCAGACTGTCCCGCTATGCACAGGTTTGGACCACATTTGAGGGTAACATTTCAGTTTGTACAAAAACTATGCATGTTGTGCGCTGACTTTCGGTTATTTGAAACAAGAAAAACTGAAATAATCAGAAAACCACCCAGAGCTAATATGTCTTCCAGAAAGCCTAATGTCTTCTGGTTTAAGATAGCCTGTATGTGATTCTATTTCCAGGCCTTATTTGTGAACTATATCTTACCAAAAAGCCTCATATATTTTTAAAATTGTATTTTCCCAAGAAAAAGCCACAAACATCAATAATTATTTGATTATAGTTACAGTAATGAAAACATCTAGGAGGCAGAAGTGATTTCTCTTTAGAGGCCTAATCACAGCAATTTGTATTAACCACCAAATATTTTATGTGACATACAAACATGCAGAAAAATCGGAAGTATTTTCAAAATTCTATGCTGACCTAAACCCTTCATGACAGAATTATTTACCTAAGTGAGAGACAATTTGGAATTTATAATGAAGATAAAGTTGAACAGTGCAAGTAAGTTTATAATGTTTTATTCTTCCTGGTTTTGCATATGGAAAGACTACAGGTAAGAGGTAGAACTGAGAAATAACTGTGATCCTGCTTGCATAACTGAAAATTTAGCAGTAATGTCCCATCATAGTGGATTAACATTCACACTTATTTAGCTTAACCTCAGAACAGATGCTGAGATTGGAATTTTCAAAGGGTATATTGCAAAATCTGCTGTTGTGACGCGATTGTAAGAGATACAAGCCTCAGCCATCAAGTATTCAACTACTTTGAAGACTGAAGTCTTCAATACTGCAAAGCCACAGATTCTCACTTTTCTTTAGCAACAGTTGACACTTTGAAAAGAACTGGTAAGATCTGAGCAAAAAGTTTCAAATTAAATTAATATTTGGTTTGAACATGTATTTTCATTACATACTTCTAGAAGCAGAAAAGGGTGTATTGTGAAAATGTAAGCAAACAATTTACTACCAGACAGTAAAATACTTAAAATTTCTGTAAACATGAAGATAAGTAAGACTGCAGTGTACAGAGTACAGCTGTCACACTGGAAAAAACTAGGAAGCAATTCTTGGCTATTCTCTGCATGCCTCACAATGTTAAAACCATGACGTGACATTCTGTCATCTATATCCCATGTACTATTAA
Source organism: Mohoua ochrocephala (assembly GCA_013398855.1). Lineage (NCBI taxonomy): Eukaryota > Metazoa > Chordata > Aves > Passeriformes > Acanthizidae > Mohoua > Mohoua ochrocephala. The sequence goes on from VZTA01011701.1 coordinate 81,364, forward strand.
AAATAACTAAGAAAGATCAGATGAAGAACTGAGTTATGAAAAGATGAGAAATCCAGTTTATTTTTATATTATTAAGGATTTAGTCGAGTATTTCTGTATGGAGGGAAAAAAAAACCAAAACAAACCACTACATAAATATTGCAAAATGTTTCCTATTCTCAAATAAGTATGTCTGTTACAAATGTGGTCCCATGTGATTTCATGTTTGGACTTTGTACTAAAGGCATCCAGATGGTGTAGTAAGAGAGTGTTCCAAAAATGTAACTGGCATCCTTGCTGGCAGTGACAGCTTCCAGCGACTTAAAGTTGTAATTTCCTTATTCAACAAACAGAGAGAGTTTTGTGACAACACTGGAGAAAATGAGAGTCTTTAAGAATTTATGACATGGTAATCTTCACCTTTTCCATCCAGCTGAGAATGTTCCCTTTAGAGCTGGAGAGTAGTTGTTATCACACACTGCCCTTTTCTTTACCTTCCTCTTTCATAGGAACTGTTTCTAAATCTGTCTGCTCACAGAAAGATATTCCTTCAGTCAGGATAAGGAAAAAAATGGCCATGATTACACTCCTGGGCATATATCCTTCCTTTTATTACATTTCTTCATTTTAACTTCACTAGGGTCATTATTATTGCCTCATAAAATATGGCAATGGTACCATTATTGCTCCTACTCCAGAAATGCTGTAGATGTTGGTAGCACAGAGAATAATGAGGACATAGATTTCAACACACTAAAATCAATTGGAAATGCTTTCAGGTTAGCTGAGAAGCAAGCATGTAAATTATTAGACCAGTTATGGACCCGTTTCCAGGCTGGCTGCAAACACTAGAAGGTAACCCACCCATACCCCTGGGTTTTTTAACTTGTCCTTGCTAGCTGAATTATGTCTTCAGCAGTATGACCAAATGAGAAGTTTGAAGTCTCACTTCAATTTTTGGAGAACTTCAGACCTTTTATGCATAGTTTTTGTAAAGCTTATTCACTGTCAGTCTTGTTGCCGTGATAAATATGATTGCAAGGTTCTGCTTAAAAACATTCTACAACCAATGTAGGAAGAGTTACAGATCAGTTGAGTTTGTCTGCAAAAGTATTGGGTAATAACTATCCAATACTCATGCCTATGTGTGACTCATGTCAGTGACATGAGAGCAATTTTTACTCTTCTTTACATGATGTTTGACATTAAAAATTGCTGCCTGCTACTCAAAGGTCTTAATCAGTTTGCCTGCAAAATGTTCCAAGAAAGATTAATTTGGGGTTTTTTATGTGAATATAAGCAACATTTATTTAAAGGCAAATAACAAACTTTCTGACCTTGTTTATATTTCATAATAAAACAAAATGGCACAGACCCAATTTTCTTCTCTGGGGCATCTTTAAGTAATTGTGTTCGATCAACATATCTTGTTTTCTGAGCTGACTAAATTAGAACTGGCTTCCTTCTTATTTCATTAATTGATACTACAATGATTATATTCCTAACCTTGAATGCCACAATAAGCCTATGGGTTAAAGCCTATCTGGTTTGCCAAGGACAAACTTTAGAGAAGCAACAGAAGAAAATGAATGCCTGTGGAATGTGATTCCACATAGGCTCTGATAAAGCATAGTCAGATAGAGCACCAGGGGCCTGATGAGAGGAGATCCTGTTACATTCATCTGCTAATTCATGACTGTCTCATCATTTTAAGGATGAGTTTTTCAGAAAGTATGGAAATTATATTGCAATTTCACTTGGTGCGAGTCGTGTTATTAAGAGAAATAAGCCTCTATTTGGTAGCTTTTCAGATTTTACCATGTTTCTGAATGTATTCATATAATAATCATCAAATACCTGATATTTTATCTGTTCTGCACATTCCGCCCACTACTACTTGCTGATACCAAGAGGAAGGATCAGGAGGGACATATCCTGTTCTAGCAGCAGACTTGTATGGTGTACACCCCTTTTCTTCAGGAACAGATGGTAATGAGTTTCATTATTCTGCAAGGCACAACAATGGCACAGATCACTGTTGGCAAATCACCATCAGATCTATTACGGGAGGTTCACATTCTTGCTCAGATTATATTAGTGCTTTCTTCCATGAATAATTCCATTGAAACTGATGAAACTGCACCTTGGATAAAGTGCTAAGTATGAGAATCTGGCCATAATTTCTTCTATCTGCTCTTTCAGCACTTTAGATTATGAAGTGTACATAACAAAATTCAAAAAAATTAAGCAAAATCAAGAGTCAGAAAGAGTAATAATTAAGGGCTTTTGAGGTAGGTGACAGATTAAGGTATCATTTGAAAGAAATAAAGGTCGCTGTTTAGTTGGCACACACCAAAATATTTTCTCTAATCAAATATACCTGTTTTGTGTCTAGCCAAATTACTCTGTCAGATTGAATCCTTTGAGAAAGTTGCATATATTGGCAGTGAAATAATGTTATAATCATGTCAACCTTTTTTATTTAACCACTGATATTTGCTATATTCTGTAGATGTTCTTCTGCATTCTATTGCACACCTGAGTGAAAGCTTTACTCTCACTTCACATTAGCTTATACAGCTATACAATAGAAGTATTGCACTCCTACAGAGTCCGTGAATAAGGAAATTAAATCTTGACTATATGTTCTACTTGTCTGATTGAAACAAACTGAGCAATACAGAAGATTGAATAAAATAGTCAGATGTTTCAAAGCAACTGCTTTTGCAAAGTAAATGGGAGGAGTTACATACTCATTTCAAAAGAGAAATGAAGCAGGTTTGGTTTTTTTGCAGTCACTGTATGGGATAATTTTTTTCATTCTTACAGAGATACATTATTTTAAAATCAATATATTTGCATCCATCACAGGCTAAGGTAATCATCTGGAATGATAAGCCTACCCCATAGGCTGATTTATACTGTTATCTTTAAGTCCAGTAGTATGAAGATAAAAGCTTTACTGATATTGTCAAAAAACCTTGCAAATTTGGAGAGAATATTAAGTGTTCAATTTTGATAGAATAGCTAGGATTAATACTTAGTCATGGAAGACAATTAATGTTGACACATCTGTAGATACATTCATGTTGAAAGACATTTTTTCTTCGTATGATGTTCATTGAACCTATCAACTAACAAGTCTCTCTGAACTGGACCACTGACAGAATAGGGATGCTGAAGAAAGGGCAAAGAATATTACACACAAAGAAAACTTTTCTGTATACTTCTAGGAACATCCTTATTCCACTAGAAGTAGACAAATGCATCTGCTGGATTTTAAGCCTTTTTTTTTCTTCACTTGAATAAGAAATAACTAATAGTTTTGGAATTCAAATAGTGAAAACATTTACCAAAAGTCAGCGGAACTGGCCTGAGCAAACTTTTTGAATGGGTCCATGTAAGCTGTGATTATTTGAAAAAAATTTCTGGAATCTACAAACTCCTCCCACTTACCAAGTGCATCTTCAGCAGTGCTACTTATACACCATCAAGTAGTACGTAAGTCATCTGGAAATGATTAGCATAAATGGATTTATTTCCTAAACTGAAAGAGAATTTAAAACGTCTGTGTCTGATTTTATAGAAACCAGGTAGCTCGAGACACATGTCTCCATAGCCTGTGGTTTCAGGTTTGATTTAGTGACTCTCTAATCAAATAACTTACTTTTATGTAGAAGCTGCCTCTCAAAGCCTGATACACTCAGTTCCACTTGAAAGCATTCTATCATTCTTCATCACATAGTGCAGGGGCTGGCACGTGTGCCCTAATAAAGTCAATCCCAAACAATCTGGAAGAGCCTTTTATAAGTAAACCACTTACTTAAAAACAAACTCACAAAACCACAATACCAATCTTGCCAAGAGTACCAACATCATGACAAAATACTACAGTAATTGTATTTCAGGTATGCAGATAATTTGTTTCCCTAATAAAGTAATCTTCCCTTCCATTGTGTTTCTGAGTTCTCTTCTGCTTTCCCTTTTATTCCTACATCAACCACAAATCTGATTTTTCTTCAGGGTCTAAACAACTTCTAAATCCTAACACTGAGATTTGCCTCTGACAGATTTTTATTTTCTAGGTTTTTGCTTCCTCGGCAAACATCTCACTTCCCAAATGAAATAGCTTCCTTGAACTTATAAACCGTATGATCTCTCAGCTCCCAAATGATTTTTCTCATGTCTTACTTTTTTTTTCCAGTGCTGACCTATCTCCAGCCAAGTTCTTCAAACAAGGTCGAATTCAGCTATCAAACCAGAAAAAGACAAAGCATTTGTGTTCAACATTGCGTATCAGTTCCTTTCCACTCTTCTTCTGTTACCATTCTATATTGCCTGTTGACATCCTGTAGGTATCACAGGTGATCAGATTCCTTCTGTGAAACTATTAAATGTTTTACTTAAGGTAGAGTGCAAGATTTAACATAATGATTTTTATTATAATAGCAAAAAACTATTAGTGAAAATCATGCAAATGGACAGTGAAAATATGTATCAGATTTAAAGATGTAAAACATCTACAGAGAAACTTTTAAGACCAAGAGACACTTTAAGTATTTCTAGACCTAAATACAAATGGACTTCAGAGGTATGTGATATCCTAATCCATGGCTGGATCAAAAGTTTCCAGGTACATAACTTCTATTACAACTGTAAAAATACTGTCTCTCGTTACAGTGATTCTCTTTCAACCTATCAAAACCCCAATTTCCAATTTTTGCAGGTCAGAGTCCTTAAGAGATTTCAGTAGACTCTGCAGTTGCACTCTACAAATATTCACATTGCTGCCTAACCCTAGGCACAGTCTGTGTGACAAAGGCACAAGACTGTGTTCCAAGTACCCTCAATGAGCTTTTTAATTCAGACTCATAGAGAGATGTGTTAAATTGGACAGTCAGGATTTCACCCATGCTGACAATAGGACTATTTTTCAAGCAGTATTATATAGAACAGTGGCAGAATCTGATTTAAAACACACAGTAATTGTAGCAGGTCTGGGACATTCTCTACTAAACCACAGTGCATGTGTTCAGTGTAATGAATTTTTTTTCTTCAGAATACTGTGAATGTTCTGAAAGTTGCATTAAATATTGATCTGAGTATAAGCATCCAATCCTTGCATATTTTTGGGTTTGCTACTCCTCATTCTTTCAGGAGTTCAGTAGTTTATTTAGAGAGCTGTTAATTTTACCAGACCAGGCTTAGGAAACACGATGCTTCTGAGTGATCAATTTTTAAAAAATGTTCACTGCTTATTACAGATAAACTAACAAATGTGTAGTTTATTCTATTATTCTAAGCCTTAAAAATGAAAAATGTACTTACCATGACAAAACATCCTTTGACCTATTACAACGGAAAGTTTGATAACTTGTCATTCTCCAAGCAGGAGGATGCTTTGAAAAATACTCCAAATACTTGAAATGTTCTTCAAGAAACAACGTATAGCTGAATAACCAAGGATGACTCAAACTCAATTACTTACTAACATTTCATTTTAGTCACGATTTTGTTGATGGATTGTGTTGATATGTGCTGTACATTCAGAGAATTTGGGTAAAATGCTTTTTCTGAGAATATTTATGTAAGCAAAACACTTGGTGTTCATATAAAGCAAACACAAAAAACTAATACACAAAATAAAAACTAATTCGTTTCCAAGGTATTGGAGAAGCCTTATAAGTTTTGCAATTGCCGAATTCTGTCACCATATCAACTTAAGTAGCATCTGATTAATACTTCTTTACAAAGTGTCTGTAATACTCCATATTTTAAAATGACAGTGGACCGACCCAACTATAAATACATTCAATTTTGTTATGAAATTTGCAGATCCATTCATATAATCAGTTAAAGGTTGCTCCTAGGCCCACATACATGAGGAAAATCAATGTAAATCTCAGACAGCTCAATTTTCAGGCTTTGCACAACGCATTCAACATTGGAGTTTTATTGGCAGAAGTCTATTTGCCGTAACTGGTGCTACCCACTGTCTGTAGCAGAATTCCACTTCAGCCCTTGTCTGACTGCATCGTATATGGTCTCCATTTACCTTTCTAGCTTGGGCAAAGTGGGTATTTTGTTATCAGCATAGCAGAAGAAGTCCTACCAACCATCTTAGGTATGGATAAGGCACATGGTGGACAGTGGTCTAACTGTGTGAAGAACAAGTTCTGTTTCTGGTATCATGAAGGCCAGCCTTTGCCAGAGCCAGTAGTCTTCAGAAGTATTTTCTTTTCAGAGGTATTAAGTTTTTGTATTGTGTATGTGGATCCACTTGTAATATCATGCAACTAATTCGTATCAATAGGTTAAATTTCAGACGGTTCGGGTGACAGAAAACACAAGGACTTCACTGAAATGTCTAATATTCAACATATACTAAAAAAATGCTAAATCAAATAAAAAAATATCTGATCACAGATATTACCGTGAAAACGAAACGGAAGAATTTACAGACAGCATTTACAGAAGGATACTTGTTACCTTTTAACATTTCTTTGTTATTGCCTGCTTTCTCCTTTTTAGGTATTGGTATTATCCTGTAGTTGATGAGACACTTGATATTTGTAGTGATCTGCAACTGAAAAATGCACTGCAGAACCGAAAGGCCCAGCTCTTGCAAGGCTTAGAGGACAGCAGGGAGCCTGTTGAAATTCATCAAGCTACAAGAGGAAATGAAAAGTTAGCAGACCATCTGTACTGAAGTATCTCATGCTCCAGTTAGATGACCATGGAATATTTGTTATTCTTGCTGATAACTCACATATCCAAGTAAATGAAAGCAGCTGAAATTTCTCTGCTTTCAAAAGACTCAGAATGATGGTCAAAGCCATTCCAAATTAAAATTTCCAAAACTCTGATCAAGCTCAGCTTCTTTCTAAATTTTGCTATTTATCTTCTCATGAAGGAATGGTAGCTATTATTTTAATGAGGTAGCTGTTATATTAATGATGTCAAAGACATATAATTAAACAGAAAATTGTATGTAGTCACATATTTTATTTCAAACACAGCCATTAATAAAATCCAGTCCTCTGTATGCAGTCAAATGTATTTTGTCACTGAGGCAGACAGGAATCTTTTCAAAACTCCAGTGGTTATATATATTTGCGTTTTAAAATATACTTATATGAAAACTTCCCCAAAGTACATTTTTCAGGGGCTTAGTTTGTTTTGCGTTTTTTTTTTCAAGTAAACAAGAATTGTTTTTTTCACTTACACCTGTCTCAAGAAAACCCCAGAAAAATCCCCAAGCTCTTTTTTAATTTTCATTTCTTATGTTAAAGTATTTTACTTTCAACAGCACAGTGCTGTATAAATTTTAATCAGTTCCACTGACACTGTCCAGGCAATAAACTTAGCAGCTCAACAAATCTGGGCAATACCTGGAATTAACTGAAGTTAAACATCCACATACAAAAGAGCCAAATATCCTCAACTGGATTAGTTCTTTTGCCTGTTTGGGACTAGACCAGCAACCAAAGTACATATTGTGCTCAATCATGTTTTTTCTTGTGACTTACTGAATTGACTTAACAGAGTTGATATGAGCAGTACTGATTTAAAACCCCATACAATCTGATTGCAAAGAATCTGATCACAGCTACAGTGTATTTTTGAAATTGCATTTTAATCTCAAAAGACTTCTGAATCCAAAACTAAATCATCCCTGAAAATGCATCTGGCAACAAGCAAGCCAAAGTTTCACATATTTTTTAAATCACCTGTCACGGTTTAGCTACAGATGGCAACCAAGCACCACAAAGCCCCTCACTCACTGTCCCCTTAAGCCCCACCTGGGATGGGGGACAGAATCAGAAGGATAAAAGTGAGAAAATTCATGAGTTCACATAAAAACAGCTTAATAATTTTTTTAAAAAATATTTTTTAAAAAATGAGGGAAACAGGAAAAAAAAATCAAAGAGGAGAAAATAAAACCCAAGAAAGTGATGGAAATGAAAATAGTCTTACCACCAACTGACCAGTGCCCATCTAATTCCCGAGCACTACCCATGCCCCATCCTTCCCCACAATTTTATAAGGAGAGTATGACACCCTTTTGGTCAGTTGGGGTCAGCTGTCCCAAGTGTGTCCCCTCCCAGCTTCCCTGCACCCCCAGCCAGCCCGCTGGCAGGGCGGGCTGAGGGGCACTAAAGGCCTTGCTGCTGTGTAAGCTCTGCTCAGCAGTAACAAACCAGCGGGTTATCAACCAGTGGGTTATAAACACCTTTTTCAGCAAGACCAAGCCCCATATAAGCTCCTATGAACAAATTTAACTCTATCTCAGTCAAAACCAATACAACACCCTAAGTCCACATTTTACACTGCTTCTTCACTTATGCCAATACAAGTATTTGTGCAGCCATGAGGCGAAAATATTATTTTCTCCCTACCCCCATACTCATCGTGTGCTTGATAAAGACACAAAGAAAAATCCAGAAAGGCAGAAAAAAAAAATAATAGGCAAGTAACTTCCATTTTCGTGATAATAAAAGGAAAAGTGGGCTTTAAAATCTGGAAAACAAGGCTCTGAGAACTGTTTCCCATCTGACACAAATAAAGTATTTGTCCTCCATCCCACTCATATCTCACAATTTTCTGAAATACTAGCAGACCCTGGCACTCTCTTCTACATTTAACATTTAGCAGGCATTAAGCAGTCAGTAGGTACACAGAGCCAAAGGGACCAGACGACATGGAATGGATCCACAAAAGATTCATCTGATATTTGCAGGAGAACTCATCCAACTATGTACTTGTCTTGGTAGCCCTTAACTATAAAGGAGCTGAAAGTTATTTACAATGGAGAACTGACAAGGGTCTTGATGGACTTCTGATGGTATAAACTACAGCTTTTCATAGAGATTATTCCTCTGGACAAAAATCTGCTGTAGACAGACACAGCTGTCTACACCAATTTTTTTTCAGAGTTAACATGGGCATACACTGCCCCACACAGCTTTAATCCAGAGGACTGTGACAGTCACAAAGACCTCAAACTGGAGACCATGCCTTTTGTTCTGGAGTCGTTCCCAAGACAATCCCAGAAAGAAACAAATTCTAAAGAACAAATATTCACTACCTGAATATTATAAAGCTAATTTTTTTTTTTCAACTGTATGTAACCATAGCATTCAACCTCAGCCACAATGTAAGGTCAAGGTTTTATATTAGTCTCAGTGACTTTTAAAATACATGAGACGAGACCAAAAAACTGATACAGTAATAAATTACATGAAACTTTTATGGTTTTTTTAATTGAAGAAATGAGGCACTGATCATAATGAAAAGCAGACTACCCTCTTATCTTAACCTCCAACATCTCTTTGCTTATTAAAACTTCACTAGCACACTTGTTTCTATTAAAGTTCAAAATATTTTTTGAAAGTTTGCCAAGCGTAGGCTTTTTGCAATGAAAACATGAAATGTTATGCTGCTTAAACAAACATTTATTGAAGATAATGTTTATTCTATAGAGCCAGTATACATTTGGTATTCTATACAGGAAATTCCTTTTCTATTTTTTAATTGAATTTGTCATTAATTCTTCTCAGTTTTGTCTCAGTTTCTCTAAGACAAGAATGTAGTTTGAGAGGACTTACAAACAAACAGCTTCTGGAAAACATTTACGCTTTATTGAGCCCACAATTCTACCATCCCTGTATGTTAATAACTATATCTAGCTTCTAAATAACTACATCAAAATTCGTAATATGTTTCGAGGTACATGGAAAGAAATCAATGAAAGCTCGTGAGCTGAATTCTTTCTGATAAGTATTATCAAGAAACTATGGCTCATCTCATGGCAGTTTTCTAATAGCTTCCACAGCGCTTTGTGGAACCCAGTAGACTGAACCAACAAGATAGATCAAGAGCTCTAGGGAGAATTCCCCATAGATGGAGACAAGATGCAGTGCTATTACTCTTCAACATTTGTTTCATCTACACTGTATCCCCAAGTATGAACACTGCAGAATGTTAGCTGTGTGCTCTGAGCTTTTGGGGTGGCACAGTGATACCGAGTGCAGCTGGTCCTCTCAGCTCTTTCCATTTAGATAAATATTCCACAGTGAAAGGTGCACATATGCAACACAATGAGGCAAAATATTTATACACTTTTAAATATTAATTTTAAGAAGATAAGCAGAGGCAATTTGCTACGTACTTGCTTTAGGGGCCGAGGTGCCCCGGCGGTGGCGGCAGCGCTGGGGCTGTGCCGGGGCTGCCCGGCCCGGCCCCGGGCGGTGCCAGCGGCTGCAGCGGCCCCAGCGCAGGGCACGGCTGAGCCCCTCAGCCACGGGCGGGCGGGCGAGAGCCCCGGGCAAAGCCTGGGCAAGGGAGGGCAAAACGCTGCCCGGCAGCCAGGGCTGAGCGAGGGGAACCGTGCGGGAAACAGCCCTGCGAGCCCCGAGGGGAGAGCGGGAGCGGGGACGGAGGCGGGGGGAGACCCGGCAGGGATGGCCCTGCGGCCAGGGAGAGACCCCGGCGGGGCACGGGTTTCCCTGGGGCCACTGGGAATGTTCCAGGCTGGAGCAGCGAAATGCGCGAGGAGGAAGGATCTGTAGGCTGACCGCAGTACCCCCCATTCCCCACCCCCTCGCACAACCCGGGCAGTGGGGAATGGAATAGTGAAGGTGAGCCTAGGAAGAAGGGGGCACGGAGGGATGATTTTTCGCTTTTTTCTCACTGTCCGACTCTGTTTTTAACTAGAAACAAATTAAATTAATTTTCTCACAGTTGAGTCTGCTTTGTCCATGATGGTAGTTGTCTTCACCTCGCCCCAAAAACGACCATCTTATTTCTTCCCCATACTGAGAATGAAAGTGAGAGAGCAGCTGGAGGGGAACTGGCATCTGGCCGTGGTCTACCCTGCTCAATTTAATAAAACTTTGGTTAGTATGAATTCTTCATTAAAACATTTGCTTGCAAGATGGTCTGGGTGGGGATATGAGCATCCAAGGTCAACCCCCCATCCTTACCTAAAACCCTGAGCACATACTGATTTCTCCCAGGACTAAGATGGAAAGAGGAGTCAGATCCAGTTAGTGGATGCTGAGCAGATTGTCCTCAGAGAATTGTACAAGGGCCTGAAGCCCCCAGAACAAGTCTTGTTCTTAGAAAGATCTTTAAGTAAGAGCTTTCTTATTTATAACAGGACTCAGGAGAGTTTTCTTGTTATGTTTGTAATACTGCTGGGAACAATAATCAAATATACACCAAAAGTGTTTGCAAATTAAGCACAGTAAAACCACTGGATATGAAGACTCTATCATTACATAGGCAAATCTGTACTTGTGTGATTCTGCCCTGCCTGCACACAAATGTGCTATTTTGCAAATCTTCGGGTATAGCATAGTTGGATGTTTTCAAGTGAGTTCTCAGTGAAAAAATATTTTCTGTGCTGGTGTATCTCGTTTATCGCTAATCCTGACTGACTGCCACAAAACTTGTAGCATAAAATGAACATCTGTGTAGTGAAGTAATGCTGAACTGTGCAAGGCAAAAAGAGCCTACATAGGCTATAAAGATGATGATGAAATTGTCCTTCCCTGTAATGAGAACCAAATAAGGTTGAGTTTTCCTGTCACTTTTCTGTGGATCATATCAATTTCCTTTAGATGTGACTTTGTTATCCCACCTAGGTCAACTGTATGGCTTCCATTTTTGAAAGATATTACTATTCAAGTTCATCAGCAAATCTGTTGGAAATCTAAGCACAAGACTGTGTCTGTCCAGTTCTTATTCCATTGCTCTCCAAAACAGTCTGAAATCGTAAATAAGAAGCTTTTTTCCTAGGAAGCATTAACTTGCTACATAAATAAGGTAATTATAACAATTGAATATGGTAACATAATTATCAACTCTCTTCTCCATTCCCCCAAATCTTTCAGCTAAAACTGGTTACATGCTACTTCTGACTCCTGTGTAGTAGTCTTCCTGTTTCTGCAAATAATACATTCATGAATCAAGAAGAACCATAGATTTATAAAGTTGTTGGGTTTGGAAGGGACCTTACAAATCATCTACTTCCATCCCCACTGCCACAGACAGGGAACCTTCCAATAGACCAGATTGCCCAAAGCCTCACTCAACCTATCCTTGAACACTTCTAGAGATGAGATATCCACAACTTCTCTGGGTAACCCCTTCCACTGTCTCGCCACCCTCATAGTAAAGAATTTCTTCCTCTATAGCACTGTCCATGTCCCTGAGGGAACACCAATAGTTGCTGGTGTCCACTTGGACATCAAGCAGCTAACTGTAACTTTTTAGGTGTAATCATCCAGCCAATTTCTTATCCACCGAGTTGTCCAGCCATCAAATCCATGTCTCTCCAGTTTAGAGACAAGGAAGTCTCAGCTGATGTATTCTTTTTGGATTTCAGTAAAGCTTTCCACAGGATCCTTCTGGACCAAATGCCCAGCACACAGCTGATAAACACATTATGCCATGGGTGAACAACTGGCTCACAGGCTGGGCACAAAGGCTTATAGTGAATGGGGTGACATCAGATCTATCACTAATGGGGTTCTGCAGGGCTCCGTTCTCAGCCCTGTGCTCTTCAACATTGTCTTGGGTTGACTATGTGATGTGTATCCCTTAATGCCTGCTATGCCCAGACATGAATCCTGTGCCTTTCTGTACCTTTAAAGCAGCTAAGGGAGATGGAGGAGAGCCAGTGGAATTCCTTTGGCACTGTGTTCAAAACACAGATAAGCTCGCTGGCTTCTCCTGCCCAAATGTTCGGCTCTGTGCAGCACAGGAGAGAGTGGCATTCCCCCGCTTTTCTAGCTAATTTTTGTTAGTTAGCTAAAGCAAGGAGTTTTTCCTGGAACTTCGGTTTCTTCTTCTTCTCTTCTGGACTGTTCAACAACACCAAAACATCAGCAGGGAGACCTTACACCTCGGCCTAGAGGGGCCCAAGCCGACCCAGCTCCGAAAAGGTGAGAGACCACACCCACGGAAAGGACTCTAAAATCCTCCCAGGTTTTCTCTCCACAGTGAGAGGTTTTATTATTTAGAATTATCCTTTTCCCGTGTGTTTGTTAAATAAATAAGGGTATTTTCCTTTCACTTTCCTTTGAGGAATTTCTTCCCAAACCTGGTGGGGGAGGGGTGGCTGTAACCTGCCTTCTATAGAGGAGACGTTCCTCCCAGAGCATTCCTCCGAATTTTGTCTCAAACCGGGACAAACATCTCCATAAATTACTTGGGCACAGGAGCTGTTGACTCCCTCGAGGGCAGGGAGGCCCTGCAGAGACACCTGGACAAACTAAAGGGCTGGGCAACCACCAACCACATGAAGCGGTGATACTGACTGAACTGTAGCTCTCTTAGGATGAACATCTGACCTCGCATCTCTTGGAGAGATAAAAAGAAAATGAATATTGGGATATTTCTCAAGGACCTTTATGCATGCCTTACTGGATACAGCACAGTTATAAACCTCAAATCACACCTTTGAATACTAGTTGGGCTAAATTAGTACAAGCTTTATAATAATAATGTCATCTGTAGCAACATGTATGACGATATTTTCCTTAAACACAAGAACTCTCATACTGCTTTAAATCTATTTCCATGTATTTATGCAACTTATCTCAATGCCAAAGGCAGCTGAAACACTGTTTAATGGACTGCTAAGGAATCACTGATTTCTGAAAGCAGCTTCTTCGCTTTTTTCCTGACAATGGAATTTTGAATCTTAGGTATTTCAGAAGCATCTCACCATAAATTTAAGGCTAGATAAACTGCAAAAAGTTACAATTCCTGAAAGTATTTTGTTGAGTTCAGTGGTACATTAAATGTATAATCTCTCCTTACACCCATTAAAAACAAACAAAACCAATCCAAACCCAGAAAACAACCAACTTGTTCATTATTTAATATCAATGATGTTTTCCCACTCTTCATAGAAATGGAGGAATAATTTAAAAGCAACCTAAAAATGCTTAGATAGACTTTATGCCATATGGAAGGAAGAAGCATGCAATTGTTAAGATGTAGTTAGTTATTTAAAGTGGGTTTTGTTTCCTGAACTGAAAAAAAGTTAACAGAATTATTTCAGATAATGAGACAAAACCACCATTCTCTTCACTAGATTTTGTCAGAAGAGTGTACAAATTAGTATCTGGTATGAAGAAATATGTTAACAGTTATTTTCTCCCCTCACTTTCCTCTTTGCTGTTTCAAGTAGGGAAAGTTTTATGCTGTTGCCTCTTTAACTGTATCTTAAATAAATTCAAAATGATTTGACAAATCTACACCAACAACCTTGTTGCTCTGAAAGATTCAAAAAGAATTTGCTTGCCTCTTATGGATAGCTGCTTTTAATTTTTAAAGAATCTTTTCTAATCCAAAAAAAGATCTCAGTCCAGTAGCTCTAAAAGGAAATAGAATAATTTTTTTACTGTCATTTATGCACTTACATGCTCAAGGCTAGCTTATAAACAAAAAATATTGTCCAGACTGCTCACAGGAAAGCTTTCTCAAAAAAACTGGTTAATGCTGTGCATCGCCATGTAGAATGATGCCATTTAACCTTATTTTGACACCCAGATGAAGAAAATGAAGTCTCTTCTCAATAGTCTATGAATAAGTTAATACCCCTAGGACACAGTAATCCGTGCATCAAGGAAAATAGAGGGATCAAATCTTTGTTAAAATTCAGAGGAAGATATTAGTGAATGTGCATTACATGAAAATACCTGTTTCAGCAAAAAAAAATAATTGAAGTAAACGTTATGAGTGTGCAATAGCAGGTAATCAGCAGCTTTTTCTGTGTATTGAGGACAAGCTTTCAGAAGAGTGATGTACAACACATGAAACTTTGATGTGTCACTGGTTTAAAAGACAATACTGATCACAGTTTCACTGCTCTTTTAAGTCTCCTTATTTCTATTACGTGTTTTCACTGAAATTTAAATGTAAAAAGAGGGTGAATGCAGTTGATAGTGAGGAAGCAATGGCACAGAAGTTGGCACAGTGCCAATTTATAACATCCATAAAATGAAATTCTTGGTTCCAGTAAGATGACTCACATTTCGCTCTTTAAATAAGAACGTATTTAACCTTTTAACTACAAAAGTTTGATTGATCTGAAGCTTTTTTTTTGATTTTTTTATAGCTTTGTAGTAATAATGAGATGTAAAATTGATTGTACGTCAAAACTTGACTCAGATCATATGCTATCTTTCACGTCATAAAGAGAACAGAAATGAAGTTTCCATGTAGAATAAAAGCAAATTATAAATGTCAGAACCCAGTGGAAAGAGAGCAAGGTAAGACAAAAATGGTAGGTATATATATTCTTTTTTATTGTACTCCTTGAAAGACTCCACACTGGAGATTCAACTGAAAAAAACCAAACCCAGCTGAGATTAACAACTGTCTCACAGCACCAAATAGTAAAATATTGTTTTGAAAAGTGAAATTATTTACCTGTCTGAAAGTATTTTACAACAGCACAAACAAACTGATGATCCTGTCTATCATCAAGTCAAATCTTTTCCTTATTTCTACTGTTTTAAACTCTTTTTTTTGTGGGGGGAAATGTACAGCCCACAGAACAGTTTTGCTTTAACTGAGGCTGGTTTCTTTCCACATTTCAGGCACATCTAGATCTTATGTTCTAAAGCAAAATTTCAGTTTGTTACTAATACATGAACAACAGACGCTGTTACAAGTGTTTCTAGGCATTAAAGATGTTTTTTTATTGCAGCTTGATTTATTGAGCTACAAGATAGAAATAGGATGCTAAAATTCTAGGCTGTGTAATCATTTCATTTATTCCATTATTCATAAAATCTTTCCTTTTTCATGTGATGTTTCAACAGTTCTTAATTTGGCTTTGCATTTTAGAAAGCATATAAACCAATGGTGCATAGCAAGAAGAAAATAATGGCCCAGTGTTCATGGCTGGCAAACAGTATCAATGATCTGTGATAAATTAAATTTTAAAACTTGTTTAAAAAGGAGGAGGAGTATTCTGTTGAATTTGTTTATGACTGGAGAGGGATTAAAGGAAATACAACTTTTAAATTCAGCCATGGATTTTGATTACTCTTATTTACTTACTGCACAAAATTTTAGTTCTGAGATAAAAAGCAGGTTTTTCTGGAAAGCAGAAGAGGAGCTTGTGGAATTAATGGAACATAAATGTACTGTTTTCTCCAGACTGCTAATCAACTTCTTTTCACATTAAACTCAATTGTCATTCTAAGGCATGTTGAATTTTATTCCAGAGAAGTTATTTATTTATAGAGTGACATGGTACACAAAATACAGGCAAGCGATCAGATTATTTCAGACAAAGCACTCCATTAATGCAGATTTAAAGTGGTTTCCTTGTTTACTGGACAGATACCTTAAAAGAACTCTTGAGAGCAGTGTGTATATCTCCCAGTCAGTCTGCTCAGTTTTTGTGCTTAATTCTGCAGCAGCCTGCTTCCTTGGAATGTGACTGCTAGCTCAAATGTACACCGTGAAGCAAAATGCCTGAAAATAGTGCCTGGTTAAGAGCTTAGACCTGCATGACATCTATAAATTGAGAGCCCTGGTGGCCAAACCTGTATGTATGCTAATAGGAGTACTGACACCCTGATCTAACCAAAATCTACTTGTGCCTTTTATTTCCAGCAGTTTGAGTTTTAATTCATGCCTGCATAGTTCACACCTTAAACACCTCCATAACTCTCTCGAATTCTGTCCGTATGCCCCTTTGCAGCTCAATTAAGTTCACATTGCAACACCTACAAAATTTAAAATCTGTATGAATGCACAAGCACCCCGAATTTAAAGATGTAATTTTAGATAAATAAAGGAAGTAGCCTGTAAACTGAATGGTAGATTGCCACCCCATTGCTCTTCTATCCTCTATCCAATTTAAGTTCTCTAAGCTGTTTCTGATTTTACATTCCTATCATGCTGCTTCTTATACATCTCCTTCCCTGGATTAAAAAGTATAAACACTACTTCACCCACTGCTTATCATATTCATAGTGAGACTTTCAGAGCAATTTGAGACCTCTGAGATGAGCTACCCTTGTATTGCTGCTCATATAAATAACACAGTTACAGACTTAATGTTCTTATTAAGCATTTTGTTTTTGCTTTTGAATTGAAATTGCTCATTGACCAGCCTACAGTGAGTTTTCCGCTTTAGTAACTAGATCACTTTCAGGAGTGGATGCATTTAATTTTGAAATCTGTAGCAGTTGTGTAGTTACAGAGTGTCATCCCCTCCTCCAACTGCATTGCCTTCATAAACACTTAATTTCTTTCAGAATCATAGTGCACATTGGCTTAATTTACTCCCTCAGCTTCCTTATATTTTGTTTCAGCTTTAATAACCTTCTTTACTATCACCTGCAAACTTTCCTCTCTCAGTGTTTATTCCATGTCCCTGATTAATGAGATAAACATAAATCAAAACTTTTTTAAGCTGCTGTCATGATATAAGCTACTATTGAGTCATAGTCTTACGTTTTTGCACGATAGAAATCGGAAATGCATCCCATCTTGCTCCTAATCTCCAGGGTTTTTTCAAATTTTAGCAGTCTTTTAAAAAAAGCTATTGCATTTTGGATGTTGTTTGAATACTTCATGGGAGAAGAATCATATAATATTAATGCTTTAATATTATCCAAAAAATCTATTTCATACATATGCAGAGGTGAACAAATATAACAGGAACCAGTTAAAAGATAACTCACTTTATCAAACCTGGTATGTGAAAATATATAGAAGTATTAACAAGTCAAATGCATCTTACTAAGATTTAACCAAACAACAGCTTAAAAAACCCCAAATACTGAACATTACTTCATTCTTCATGGCTCTGCAAGTTCTATAGAAATCCAAAGTAACTCACATAACAGTAGTGAAAATTCTT
The DNA here is from genome assembly GCA_013398855.1 of Mohoua ochrocephala. Lineage (NCBI taxonomy): Eukaryota > Metazoa > Chordata > Aves > Passeriformes > Acanthizidae > Mohoua > Mohoua ochrocephala. The sequence continues at coordinate 99,242 of VZTA01011701.1, forward strand.
TCTATAGCTTAGTGACAGAATTTATACTGTGGTAAAACAGATTGACCAATCCCTCGACCACTGAGCAATTACATCAAGCATTGTCAGTGTATCCAGGTCTCTCCAAAGCTCTGATAAATCAAGTCAGCAAATAGGAACTATAATATGAAGCAAAAAAACCCCAAACCAAACAGAAAACCCAGAAAAAACCCCAAACCAAACCCAAAATACTCACTGTGAAATTCAGGATAAATCAGACCTACTTAGAGAAATGCACTGTAGGCATGCTGAATCTGCCAGGATTTTTCCAGTGAGCCAAATCAAAATTCTCCAAGCTGATGGATGACAGATATTTCAATATTGCATAGTGATGTTAACTTTCATGTTGACATCTAAGCAAGAAAACTGATTGCAGATATTGTTCTCCAAAAAGGGCTATTATAATGGTTTAAATAAAACCAAATCTTTGCCTTACAGCATTTCTGACTTTTGGCTATCATTTTATCTTATGTTTGCTATCTAGAGGAACAAATACAACAAATTCCCTGAAAGGAGGTTCATTTCAGAGAAGCTCATATCTTCGATGAATATATTCCTCATTGTTTCTATACTCCTGTGGAATTGCCAGAAATAATTGCCACGGAAGTTGCAGTCATCCTCTCTCTGTAACATGATATTGAAAGACCATGTGGATATGCATCTATTTGTTGATAATGGGATTAGTGTATGTCATACTTTGCAAAGTAAATGAACCAAGAAAAAGATACAAGTAAAAAAGTCCAAACCATTAATTCTGAAGCAAGACAGCAACTGTTACATATCTCAGATTTAAGTGCACGAGTTTCAGATCAGACTGTGTCAAGCTTACAAGTTATTTCAGGTTTAAAAGCCATTGTAATGTTCACTTTGCATATATTTGTATTAATTTAAAAATAAAATTACACTCTAGCATGTTTTCAGCTTTCTTTAATCCTCCTTGGTTTTGCTTATCAACAATTATCAAGTTTGATCATTCAGCTATGTGCTGCTTGCTGTCAGGTGTACTGTTTGTTTCCAAAGGAAGAACATGAAGGCTCACAGAAAGAGCAGAAGCTTAATGTCATCAACTGCATGTGACATATAAAAAGCCAAGAGGTGAGGAATAATACTGTGGGGGATTTTCAGAGCAGCCAAACCTGAAGGCCTGGCTAGGGCATTCTGAGCTCAGTACTGGATTTGACTGATAAATTCTGATCTTTTTAGAAGATGATGTTGGTATGCAGAGACATATCTTCTTCTCTCATTTTTATTAAATACTTTCTAAAAATAATGACATGATACTAATAAAATACTAATCAAACTTCTCATTAAACAATAATTCCTAGTTTTCAGCAGAAAAAAAACCCATCGCCCCAAACTTTAAATACAGTTTGTGAGACAAATAAGCTACCAGCCTGCAAAAAGCTAAGAAGTCTTTGGATTTTTTTAAAGGGCTAAAGTACAGTATCTTAAATTCAAGTTAATTAATTTAATGAAGATCACAGAGAAGCTTCATTCAGAAGTGAACCCAAGCAGGTTTTGTTCTAAAGAATGCACCTTCTACAGTTTTCAGCACAGTTTGAGCTAGTTTGCTGAAAATCTGGTAATCTCCATGCCAGACCTGATGACCCATCTGTTGAAGACTTTGTTCAACACCAAGTGCTCATAAATGATTCAAAGAAAGACAAAGAACCTCCCTGTACTTGGTAAACAATAAGATAAAATAAGGTTGTGACTAAAGTTATAGTTAAAGTTCCTTAATATGATAATCAAAATTTAGGTGTCAGCAAAAGTAGGAAGAGGTCTTTATCATCATGTTAGCTAAGTGGCAGGCAAACCTGCCTGGAAATGTAATCCAACCACACAGGAAATCTCTTTCTTATGCTTGGAAACATGAAGATTTTATCTCCTATTCCTGAGGGGATTTATCTTATCTAAGGGTGTACCCTCAGTAACATAAAGAATTAATCCTTTAATGCTACAGACTTCGTGTTAGTCATAGCTTGTAGCAATGAGTGCCAGAAAATAATTAGTATTGTGTAAAGAAATTAAATATTTAGCTTTTTTAATTAGTTGCTTTCCATTTCATTAGTACCCTTGTAAATGCATTGTGCAACAGTTAGGAAGAATTCCAATGTGTAAGCTATCCTTTGTATAAACAGCTCTCATTTTCAAAAAGTCCTACTGGCTACTGGTATTCATAAGACTTTTAAAAAAATGGAATTAGAGTGTCCATAAGTATTTCATTAAGCATACATAATTCTCATTGACTCTGGGCTGTTTTACTATAGGAACATTTTATCACATGACGAGCTGCAAATCCTTTGTTTTCTCCTATTTAAGAAGTGTATTTAATGTCCAAACACAGACCAGCAGGAGAGTAACTGTGGCTCAACATTTTGAAATTGTTCATTCACAAGATCTGCAGTTGAAGCACTGTGCTCGAAACAGAATTCAAGAAAACTGATTGTCTGGTATTGAGATTCATCTCCTCAGTATTTCGGTATCTACTGTGCATGAGTCTGCATCTGAGAGAGCTGCTTCAGTTTTTCAGTCAATAAAATGAAATTCATAATTTTAGGACATGAATCTTATAACCTCTTTCAAACATTTTCTTTAGATTAAGATCAATCATGCACTTTGAGCACCTCTTTCTTTTCACAGATTATAAAGTTTAGCGGCGTAGTTCAGAAGTGAGCATTTGATCCAGGGAGCCTGTCAACTTAAAGCTACCTCACAAGTTAAAGCTGCATGTGTGTGCATAGCTGAAACTAGGACAGGTATCAAAGCTATTTTTATTGCAATCTCATCTGTACAAACATCTCACAAAACTACATCAAAGAGATATAGGCTCATTTCCAGTGAAGGATGCATCCATGTTTACAATACCTGCAAATTACACAACATATTAAACTAAATTTCTGAACAGCTTGTTGTAGTGGGTTGATGCTGGCCAGACACCCACCAAAGCCACTCACTCACTCCCCTTTTGCAGCTAGAAAGAGGAGAGAAGATTTAATGGAGGGTTCATGGGTCGAGATAAGGACCAGGAGAGATCACTCGTTAAATACCATCATGAGCAAAACAGGCTCAACTTAGAGATATGTATTGAATTTATTAAATTAACAAAATCAGAACAGGATAATGAGAAGTAAAATGAGCCCTTAAAAACACCTTCTCCCCACACCTCCCTCCTTCCCAGTCCTATCTCCTACCCCATCAGCTCAAGTAGACAGAGAATAGAGATTATGGTCAGTTCATCACCCGAGGTTTTCTTCTGCTGCCCAGGGAGACGAGTCGTTCCCCTGCTGCACTGTGGAGTCCCTCTCATGGGAGACAGTTCTCTGTGAACTTCTCTTACATGGCTCCATCCCATGGGCAGCAGCTTCCTGTGAACTGCTGCAGCTTGAATCCATCCCATGGGCAACAGTCCCCCTCAATCTGCTGCGGCGTGGGTCACTCTTCCA
>VZTA01011701.1:109531-123371 GCA_013398855.1 Mohoua ochrocephala
CCTCCTTTGCCTCCGGCGCTATCCCACCAAACATCTGAGAGCTCCCTTTCCCACTCGGGAAGGACTGCACAGCTCAGAACAGCAGCCAGCTCCTGACAGCAGTGGCCAGTTCAGGTGGCCAGGGACGCTGCAGGACAGCCGCAGATTCCCTTTGAGAGGGTGGCTCGAGGGAAGCGACGCGGCGGTGACCTAAACTGACCAAAGGGGTATTCCAGACCATGTGACATCATGCTCAGTATATAAAGTGGGGGGAACTAGGAGGAATGGCGGGACATTTGTAGTGATGGTGTTCGTCCTCACAAGTTACTGCTACATTTGATGGGGCCCTGCTCTCCTGGAGATGGCTGAATGCTTGCCTGCCCTTGGGAATCAGTGAATTAATTCCTTGTTTTGCTTTACTTCTGTGAGGAGCTTTTGCTTTCCCTCTTAAACTATCTTTATCTAAACCCTTGAGTTCTCCAGCTTTACCCTTCTGATCTCTTCTCAGTCCTACTGGTAGAGGAGTGAGTGAATGACTGTGTGGGGCTTGGCTGCTGGCTGGGGTTAAACCATGACAATACATTACACCCCAAACATCCCAAGAAAACAGTAGATTTCCGTTTAATCCTTCCACTGTTAAGTACCTACAGTGAAGTATAATCCTGCATGGTTCAAACCACTGTGCTGCTAGATGCTGCTGTGCTTGAAACTGCGTGGTTCTTGACTGAGATCTGGTTATCCTACTTCAGAATGACACATCCTTATGTCAGAATGTAAGGGAGAATTCTTTCAGCTCCAAACAGAAATAAGGGAAGATTGTAATGGTAAACGAAATCAACAACTTAGAAAAAGTAGTTCTAAAATAGTCAGCACACATAGCCTCTTGTCCTTCTTCATCTGAAGAAATAAGATACCTTGCAGGAAAATGTATCCTGAGAACTGGAACAGAATTTTAAACAAACTGCTATGTGTTAAAAATGTAACACTTATCACCAGGGTGAGCAGGAAAGAAGCCCACTTTATATGTAAATTTCTGTGCTACTCATGAAATCAAAAGTCTGATATACTCTCAGCAACACAATTGTGCAGTGCACAGGCAGACACACACAGACAGATATGACTACATCCGAATGGTCTGTCTTAATGGCATACATACATTAGTAGAAACCCATAAAAGAAGGTTAGAAAAATATCTGGAGCTGCCAGGTGATGGTTTTTCTTGACAGGCTAATATACAATGCTCTTAATAGAAATTGAGCACCGTTGCTGAAACAAGAAAAAAAATTTCAGTTTCTTTTATGCAGAGTAAATCTCAAGAAAAATAGTTCACTTTGACAGCACCCAACTTAGATATCCCTTCAGGAAATGCAAGTACAGATACATGCTTTTGACTTATTTTTGTTTTGTTGAGATCGATTATTTAATGATTTTTTTTTAAAAAATTAATTATTGTTTGATCACACTACTGTAGTTGAGATTTTGTCAGCACTTCAACTGTGAAAATATTTTCAAGGGACTTCAACTTGCCTAAAAAATTAATCAGAATTTCAGTGTGTCACAAAAAATCTCAGTCTGGTATAAGAACACTCTTTTATGATTAAGACTTCTCTTGCATTTAGTATAAGGTTTTAACAGTACATTGGTGGATTTTTTACGTCAAAAGGACAAATATATATATTACTCATTGACAAGTCCTTGTTTTATATATTTTTTTTCTGAACTTCAGCTACATTGTTCATTATATTTTAAAAAAGCCCCAATTGTTCCAAAAGAATGCAGTGTTCAATATAGACCAGTCTTTTCCTCTAAAATGAGTCAGTAACAATAAGTTCAAAGTGACATATGTGGAATGAAAATATATGATTTGCTTCATTTCTGGTAAAAATATGACCTAAGTAAGCGAACCAGAAGGAAAAATAATTCTCGTAGATTTTATTTTTCCATCTTTATGCTCATTAACTCCATCCAAAAAAAATCCCCATGGTACAGCACTGAAGGCAGAATCAACCCCAAGTCATTAATAAAAATTCTACCCTGTCCCATTAAAAGAAAAGAACCACCAAAACCCCACAACTCCATAATGCAATCCCCACACTACTGCTGTTTCTGTGACAAGTGACCGTCCTCAAAGGAACTCTTCATCTTTACAAGTGTTACTTTTAACCATGGCATTTTCCTCATTCTCCCAATCTATTTCACGAGGAACTCTAATATCCATTTTCCATCCCTTAACAGCAAGGAACAATTGCTGTCAATTACAATTTGTAATATGCATAGCCCTGTGTCAATAATGCTGGCCACAACACTCAGCTCACTGGCAAAGATTTCTGTTTAATTATAATAAAATGATACCAAACTCCCAGTAGCCTTTCAGAAGTCATGCTTAAACAATACACTTCACAATCCGGGGTGTTCAATTAATAAGCTACCAACCATGTGCAGTCTGTAAGACCCCCACAATATTGTTCATTTATCCTGCGGTATCAAATGATTCTGGAGGACAACAATCAGTAGCACGGCTCAAAGAATGACAGGAAAACTGCTCTGACTAAGGCTGATTAAATAAGGAAGTTAAAGATGAGCACTATAAAATTAAGGAAAAAATGACAAAAATATTGATAGTAATTATGAAATCAAGAATTAAAAACAAAAAAAATCTTTAAGACAAATTTCTTTAGGAAATAAAGCCATACTCTACGGAGATTTGAAAAACTGAACTTTATGATAAGAACAGTGTTTCTGACAAGCAGTTTAAAAGCGGATTACTAGCCAAAAATACCTACCATAGAAATACATAAAAGAAAAGCAGGAATCACACTGAGGTAATCCAGCCAGGGCACATCTGTACAGAAATCGGTTATTTAGTGTTCTGCCAATTTGAAGAAACATGTGTCTCATCAAACTTGCAGTAGCAAAAATCCAATTGAAGAAATCATATTTCAAAGTGGACATACCATCTTTCTCAGAAGTAAAAACTTTAGAATGGTTGGGATGCAAAAACATATTTTTTAGAAATTATGGAACTTCCATGAGGGGTATTAATCACAGACCAGGATTCAGTTATATAAACCTTCCAGACATGGGTGAAGCTGGAAATAAGCCTGGTCTATTGAATTTCAAGATGCAGTCATTTATTAACTTAGGCTTCACAAAAAATGTGTTAGGATTTTGGCTGGGGTCTCTTTTGCAGGTGTGAACTTTGGAGATAATTTACTCTAAATCCAAACTTACTTCCAAATGCAAGGCCACTTGTTATTGTTTAACTTCCCTACAGTTCAGGTCATGACAGCCATTTTCAGGCTGGTTTGTTTGTTTCCTTGTTTATATTCGACAGTAACAAAAAAAGTTATGATGGCAGATTCCTTCCGTGATTTTAAAATTATTTGATACCTAAACCAGAGATTTTTACTTGAAATTGCCTTTGGAAACAACTCAGAAGTTAGGAAAGTTTAATTCTGTAGCACATATTGTTTTTACAGAACAATAATTTTCAGGACACAAAAAAGTTTTTATTGAATACAGCAGAAAGACATTTTTCCTCTTAAATGCACTTCTCCAACAGGCAGATGAAATATTGAATATGGGCTTTCATATACACAAAAATACATTACTCCATATGAAATAGATATTTGAAACCGGTGATACAGATGTTTGTCCAAGATTCTGTACTGCTAGTTTAGCTGTCTGGTGGCAGTGAAATAGTGTTCTATGGAGCATTTACTGACTTACAGGCATCAACTGAGGGGGTCAACATTTACTTTTCTTCCAGTAAGACAAAGGAAGACAAAGGTCAGTGTCTCATGAGACACCATAGCTAGATATTCATTTGGGTAATTTTCTATACTTACATATACTATTGAAGTAGATATATGTTGTCACTTTCATACATTGTTGCATATTTAGAAAGAAAAAGGTTATCTTTGCTTACAACACAATATTTCTGACATTGTTTTCCTTTGAAACTAACATTTAACGAAGAGATGAAATCCAGGGCAAAAATAAACCCCCCTCCTCTCAAAACATCTATTTGGAGTAGTATTGGAATACTGCTGCAAGCAATTCTATGTCTACATCTGACGGATTATTATCTGACTATAATTGTTCAGATAATCTTTAAGAGTATTGTGTTCCAGCCAAGGTGAAACAAGTAATTGCAACGCAATTTTCTTAGTCTTTGGGTAGCTGTATTTAAAATTTTGCATTAAAGTCATTTTTTTATGTTTTTATTCATTTGTTTCCCCTCTCTCTTCATGGAATCTCTTCTCACATTTTTTTTTCCAGAATACCCATGTTTTGACTCCACGTCTTTTGCAGCTTCTAGACAGCGTTGTAGAAAAAGCTTTACCTTTTAGGCCAACCAGTCATCACTTCTCAGTTTCATCTTCTGTGAATAAAAACCCCAGAGCTAGTGTACAGAAGGGCACTGTTTCCTTTCATTATGGCTATCATGGAATCATATGTTCCATAGTTCCCACAGAGCAGAACAACTGGAGAAGATCACTGGTTTATGGAAAAATGGTGAATGTCGCAATTGATGTTTATACGCTCCTTCTAATTTTTCAACAAGTCGTAGTCCTCAAACCTTAGAAATGCTTGTATAGCTGACTACTGGCTCAAAACCAGGCTGATGCTTAAACAGGATATTATTTTCTTTTTGTTTTCCACAGGAAAACAAAAATATATGGAGTTAGGGATGCCATAATTAAGGTCTGCTATTTTCCACAGAAAATCATGTGGAGTAGAGTTGAGAAAGCCATTAACTTAGTAAATTACAGAGATTTCTGCATTTTGAAGCATATTGCTTAGTGCAAAAAGGTAAAATAAGTAATTTGGCTTACAAAATAAGGATTAAAACCACTATCCACTCAAATAGCATTTTCTCCATAAAGTAAATTATTGTTGCTGAGCACTGAAAGATTACTGGGGGGAAAATCACTCAATAAAGCTTAAACATTATCTGATTATCATTTGATTGTTTAAGAAAAGTCAAGTATGGTGCAGAAGAATTTTGTAATTGGATTTTTCTTCTAAAAGCATCTGATGTTTTGGATGTGGAATGGTTGCAAGTCTAAAAAATCAATTATGGAAATTTTCTTTAAATTATAAACTAAAACATTATTAGTGCATGATTAAAACACAGAAGGGAAACGAGTTTATCTATGAAGTACTGCTGAGTCTTTCGACTGATGGAAATTACTACAGATACTTTAAACACTTCTTAGATTGATTAATTCTGTTTGCAATCCATTAGGAAAGATACAAACCCAAAGTGTGCAACCATCCACTTAATGAGACTTTTTAAAAGCTCAGTTGAGGCCTCTATAAAGTTTTAATTTTTCATTTTCAGACAAAAATGTTACAGACTATGTTTCTAAGGAATGTAGCTGCAATCTTCACTAAGATCTGACACAAAAAAAAAAGGGGGAACTGATCATACAGACTAATTTTATGTATCCCAGTGTTTATTTTTCCACTTTCAAGCATCTCTCTTAAAACATGTGATAAACCATAGTATTGTGGTTCAATTTGTTGATTATATACACGAATCACTGGTCAGACTTATTTCAAAATTATGACAATTACACAGTGTAAATTTAAGGAGACATGAGGGTTTATGCGCCTAAGGAACTACTGTCATTATGATTTCACTGTATGGATTACAAAAAACCCATTTTCTATCAAGCTGTGGGAAATATTAAAGAAAGAATTAATTTTCCTTTAGTTCATTTTCTTCTTATGTGGAATCCAAATATAAATACTTGGTCTCCAGTCTCAAAAGTTTGTACATATATCGTATCTTACAGAGATAAGCTGTTCCACTGAAATCAGTAAGATTGTTCACACATGTATAATGAGCTTCGTTCGTAGCATGTGGTGAGCTCAGTCTTACCTACCAATATGAAAGGGGAAAAAATGTACAGATAAACAGTGAAAAAGAAAATTATTGATGTGCAAATATATTTTACGTTACATAACTTTTATTACAAATAAGGACACTTAACTAAGAATAAGGACACTTAGGGTGCAAGAGCTGTCCATCCTCATGTGTAAGAAATCAAACAAGTCAGGCAGAAAATGGAAATGGCTGAGCAAGGACCTGCTGCTCAAACTGAGAAGTAAGAAAGAAATGCATGTCAGTGGAATATAGTGAATTACTTTTCCCCAAGTTGAGTCTGTTTTGCCCCATCACAATAACTGGCTAGTGATGTCCCTGTCCTCATCTTGACCAACAAGCTTTTCCATTTCCCTGGTCCTCTCTAGAGGAGGGGGACTGAGGGAGCAGCTGAGAGGGGTCTTGCAGATGGCCAAGGTCATCCCACCAAGTCAACAATGTCGGCTGCCAGTGGTAGAGGGCAGCAATATTTTTTTCATCCTGAACAAAGTGTTACAGTCCATTCTCATAATCCAGGCTATCAAAAAACCACAAGATAAATGTCGTAATACTATGTAATTTGAAAAACCTTTTTTCTTTCCAATATCGAGCAGAGTTTTTGAATGTACCATAATTCAAAGCTGATGTATAACATAGCTCATTCACACCTGTGTGAGGTAAGGTAGTTAATAAGGCAATATCACTAATGGCTCTAAAAGCCTGAAACCTTTAGAGTGTTCTCAGCATTAGCAAGCAATATCCAGACTATTTCTAGGGAATTTAACTACCATAACAGAAACCACTTTAGTTTTTATAAATCATTTCTTCAGGTAAAAGTGTTTTCAGCTCACAGGTGATATTTACTGAGCCAACAAATAGGCTATAAAATTAGAGGAAAAGAATTACAGTATAGATGAGTGATGTATTTGAAGACAGTCTCAGTCTATGAACTGGATAATTTTATCTTAATTATACACTCTAATTGCACTTCAGTAATTAACAAACCTCGTCACCATGCATTTTGGGGTCTGCTGTTCTCAGGATTACCTTTATTGCTAGCCTCTGTTGACAGTGCACTTTCATAGGGGCAATTTAAAAACTTCTAAAACTGAAACAGATAATTGAAGACAATTGCACAATGTCAAAGATGTATGCTAATTAGAACTATCAAAATATCTGAGAGACTAAATGCATCTGCAAATCTGAGGGCTTTACAAGGAAACTGAGGAGAATAGGTTATGGAAAACAATCTCGTAAATACAGCACAGAGAAGTACTGGCCTTAGACTGAACTCAAATCAAAAATTCTGGCAAAGTAGCAGATTCCTCTGACAACAGGCAACTTGAAAGCCAATTAACATATGAATTGCAAGCAGGACATGCAATAAAATCCCACTGAGCTATTGAAAAATAATAAAAATAGAAAACTTTGTAATGAAATCTAAAATGAGAAGGAGGTGCTGTTCTGCTAGTCTAGTCATGATCCTGGTATACAGAGGGTGAGGGAGGGCTTTCCCTATTCTTAAGGCTGCAAAGGCTAATCTGACATCAAGGACAAGGTAGGACTCTATTAACTAATAGGTGTGGGAAGAGCCAAGAATAGGAATGTATCTAAACACTGCCACCTCCATTTGGAGTGTGGTCTTAACATAACTCCTGCTTGGGGGCCCCTAGAGTAAGAAAGAAAATGTATTTAGGTCTGGCGAGAAAGCGAGAGTATCCAAGGAGGAGTCATGTTACTTGCAGTCACATAAATGTTGCTCTGTGAATGTGAGATGGCTGAAGGGTAACTCCACACATGTGTGAAGGCAAATACTCACATCTGAGTCCTCATACTTAACACTTAAAAGATGGGGATCTTTTGAGATCAAACAACAATTCAAGTGGCTGTAATTGCAGGGCTCAATTAACTGATGGTGTAGACACTGAAATTTCTCACCACTTAAGCAGTCAAAAGCTTTTAGTTCATTTATATGTAATGTCATTTCCACTGTTGTATCAGGCAGATGCTTTAGTAAACTATTTTCAGAGTAGAAGAAGGAAGGCAGCCTGTAACTGCAGGATTAGTTCTGGCTGCTGTGCTATATTCCCCAAGGGATGATTTAGTACTGTACTTTGTTTATGTCAGCAAACATTAAACCACCACTATCAATACATATCATATATCATTTGCTATAAGGCACAACCTGGCCTGAAAAAATAATGCCTTTTTAATATCCAACACACCTTTGAATGAAAACATCTCTTGCTTATTGTACCAGTAACATAAAAGAACATCAAGTTCCTTCTTCCGTCTTTATTGTTGGGCTTTCTACCATGCTGTGGTAAAATAGCACCACATTGTGCTGTTTTTCACGAGAAGAGAGAGCACCCGTGCCTGAAGCCTTGTGGTCATAGTACACTGCTAGTTTTAGCCACAATTCATACATATAGTAATCGTTATTTGTGTTTGTGTTGATGTGAATGAATAAAACAGATATACGTACAAAATCTTATGGCTTTGTTTAGGAACAGTGATTTCATGCAAAAGTCATGAGGATTGCATTCCAATATGTGATACTTGTAGGAGAGACAATGGTTGGTAACAAAATACACACTATTGCCATGAATTTTTCTGTTCAATATGCATAGGCATGGCACTGAGAATTTTTGCATTATACAATGACAGAAGATCAACGTTTTTGCTATAGGACTACAAATGTTATCAGTTCTTCAAACAAATATAAAGGACATTACCATCGTTTGTAAGTCCATAATATTTGTTGTATGCACGAATAGCGCAGTAGTTACCAGTAAAATCTATGCAATTTAGTTATTTTTTCTTCTGTTTTCAGGTAGATAGTGTATTGATTAGTCAATTTGCTCATAGGTAAGAATTTCCAAGGTAATGTTTCAGAATAAGAGTAAGCAGACCTAGAAAATGCACCATTTAGTTCATGGTGTTGTAAGACTGGCGCCTCATCTACATGCTATGGTTTTGATATTGCAGGCTGTAAGGGAAATTTCAAGATGAATGTCTGAACAAGTTGGTTTGGGTGCTGACAGTAGCATAACTCTCAAGCAGCAAAGATCTGCTTCATATTTCTTTACATATGACTTTGATACCGGGTTTTCTAAGGGTGTATTCTAAAATACACCACGTGTCAATTTTATGTGTAGATTTTACTATCTAAATTCATCTGGGGATCAATTTTTCAAAGTGGTTGCATTAAGTGATCGGCTTCTAATTTATTCTGAGCTGGAAAGTACCTGTACAAATCCTTCTATGTAGGTACTAAACTGCTTTGGAAACTGGTCGGCATGAGACACCAAAACACCTTGACCATTTTGTGCTTTAATACTCATTTTTAGATTAAATTTCTTCATTAATTATATTCACAATTATTTTTCAAAAGCTGTAGACTATCTTGGTGAAAGAACAGCCCTTGCAAATCTTCCGATGAAGGTCAGCATAGAAAAGCACTTTTGATATAGGACTTATTGGTGCAAAAGTCACTGAACGTGGTAAGAAAGTCTGCAGGTAACACCATTGGCTGGGATAACTTTCTCATTGAATTTGTGAGTCATTTTTCTGTACTTAATTTACCCACTTTTACTGGAAAACCTTTAAAAGTAATCACAGCTCAAAGCTAGCTGCCAAAGAGATTGAAAACTGAGTTTATATCGCTGCACCCCTTCTGTAGACTGCTCTTCTGCTACACATCCACCTTTGTATTAAATAGTCCAGAGTAGCTGCTAAAGTTCTAGTGTCTGTTGTACACGCTGCTCTCCTAGATATCCTCTGTGTAAGCACAATCTTTTTTTATTAAAGACATCTTATAATAGCCTTCTTCCTCATAGAACACCGCTGAATCACTCTCTATGACAAATTCTTCATAAAACAAGATGCAAGTTTCTACGTGGTTCAATTGAGTCTACTTGTTCTCAATATTTCCAGAGCTATATACAGACACTTATTACACCAAATAACATTTCTTTGGCAGTCCCTAATAGATACAGTGTGGGTTTTCTTGCTCCTGCACTACTATAACATTGAATATTTTTGTTTAACCCTCTAGAGGGAAGCACAAGTGGCCACACTTGACTGCAGTCTCCTCTTTGTTGGATTTTTGATAGTTTCAAGTCTGTCACTACTCCGTGAGGCTGAATTTTCACAGATATCAATCAGTTTTCCTGAAACATTAATATTTCATCTGTAGAAGCTTCATCTTCTAGCTAAATGCCATACACTACTGTACAGATTGTACAGAATCCTACTGGTCAAATTCTTAGCACTTCCTAATGTAACAAAAGGTGAGGAAGTTATAAGGATGCAGCTTTTTTTGCCAATACATCTGGAGAAAATATTTAAGTCCTAAAACTGGAAAGTTAAAAGAAAAGAGAAGAGCATTATTATGTAGAAGAGTATATAGGAGCGTATGTATCTCTATCTATCTATATATATGGATATTTTTGTAAGAATAAGAATTTTTTTAAGCATTAATTCACAGACAGGGGAAAGACATGCAAAAGGATAAAAATTAGTAGAAAGAGAATCAAGTGTTTCCTAATCTGAAGGTAGTACCCAGATTAGTACCCAAACTTCAGTGTTTTCTCTGTACTAAGCACTCGATTATTTTAGTGTGAACAAAAATAAATGACATGTTTTAGTGCACTTAAGAGTATACAGATACATCTGTACAGATCTGCATAGATTATTGCAGATTTTCTGAGCTGACTGGGTGTGAGACAGTGTCAGTAAACCATACTGTCTCATTATCTCGGTCCTTCCTAGTAGGCCAAGTTCTTCTCTGTGGCACAAATGTGGGTTCCAGAGTGATGCAATGAGGCAGCAGACTTGATGCACAGTCACTGTGGACTCCATTCAGCTGCTGGACCTGGAACTGAATCACAAATTCATGGAAACATAGAATCATAGAATCATTTAGTTTGGAAAAAACCTTTAATATAATTGAGTTCAACCATGTCTAAATTGACTAAATCATGTGTTAATGAAATGTAACACAGTCTACACCTTTATGTTCTGATATAGAGTTTAATGTACTTCAGCTGAGAAATAAACTGCCCGTGAACTTCAGTGGAGGTAGAGAACTCCTGAAATTCCATCTTCAATAGTTTCTGATATATATATTAAGATGAACTTCAGCAAAAATACTAATATGTCAATGATGTCATTCAAATTGAAAATATCTAATCCACTTAGGATGGCTGTAAAGCAGAAAGCTTTTTTTTTCATAAACAATAAAATTATTTTATAATAATAACTGTCACAACAGGTTCTCAGCAAACAAGTAAATTTGATCCTATTTGATCCTATCCTAAAAGATCCACATAATCAAATTCAAGGTGGTTCATTGCCAGTGTGCCCATAGCCATGCCTGCTGTAGTTCTGCCATTTTTGGTATCTGGAGCCCTGCGTCTCCTCTGCCTGACATGCAATTAACATTCTCGGGAAAAAGGCAAGGGAGAGAGGATTCAGAGCAGGAAGCACTCAGGTGCACCAATTCTTACTCTTTCCTTGCTGTATGTCTTGCAAACATTGTACTTGTGCCCACTCCTACACACACTCCCAACTTCCCTCATGTGCCAGCTGTGCCTTGGTTATCCAGACAAATCTGACAGCAGACTGAGGAATGCTGCTGGGACATGGAAAGTTCCTATCTTCAGCCACGTCATCTATGACTAGAGGTCTTCTGTTACTAGTTGGAGCTGTTGCCTTCAGGAGTATGTCATGGGAACAATCTGGTTCGTGCTCTGATTCAGGGGCCACTGTAGGGCTGGTGACAGAAAGGTACACAGTATCACAGGAGTGATATGCCCATGCCTGGCTGTGCATAGATGCCTACTGCAGCCTGTCCAGATGAGAGATGATTCTGCCTAATACACAGTTGTTTTCTGGGCTCTTGATGGGTACAGATTTCAGCTATGAAACCTATATACAAAATCATCAGGGGAGCAAGCAGTGCTCTGCTACTGCAGCCATAGCAAGCGGTGGGTGATGATGAACCACAGATGATGACTCAGGCAGCACGGCCCATTTCCAGTTCTGTGTAAGGTGAACAATTCTAAGTAACAGCTGTCTCCTAACTATGCTTCAAAGGCTGCTGTGAAGGGCAGAGAAACTTGCTACTCTCTGAAGTTAGCCTTGGATCCTGCTCTTTTGGCAGTTGTGCTGAACTCCTGACTGGGAGAGGCCTGAAAGGTAGCTTCCAACTCCAGCAGTCAAGGCAGAAACTCAAGACGAGGGCAGCTGAAGTGTACAAGTGATGGCTGGCAGGAGGGTAGGCCAAGACTCGAGTGTACAGGTTTGTCTGAGGCAATGAAGCTCAAGTAGGAAGACTACAGACTTTGTATGTGTGTGCACTTCGTGCATGGGAAGCTGCAGATAATGTCTCCTCTCTATCAGTTACTTCCTGATGCCTTTTGCTGATACCAGATCAGATTAGATGTAAAAAAAAAAATTCTGTTTCAGGATAGTAAAGGCCAGCTTTGTTCACAGTTAGTAACTCTAGTGGGATCTTAAACTGAGGGAGAACTATGCAAGATGAAAAAGTATCAGAAAATGGTTACCTTCAAAAGCATCTTCTCAGGACAGCTAAGCTGATGGTGCCTTTCTATTGCATTCAATCAAGACAAGAAATACAGGATTTGCTTATTGCCTCCTGCCCAGTACAGAAAACAGACAATTTTATTTTATTTAATTTCTTAAGCCATTTACTCTGTCCCTACATAGCTCTCATCAGTAAAAATTGCCAAAATGGGCTTTGATATTAAGAATTTTTCTTCTTGTGTTGTTACTTTCTTTTACTGTTTCTCAAGGGATCAATAGACATTAACTTGATTATTCCTAAGAGTAGAATAGTTGAAGGTCTTTGAGACAGAATAACTGTGAGAACATATTCTTGGTAGGATGTCACGAACACACCAAATGTCTTAAAAATATGTTTGGAAAGGCAAATAAACAATTTTTTCAGCATGCAAACATTGGCAATATGAGCATTAACTCCTGAACATGGCCTTTCTGCACCTTCTTAGCTGCTGCTGGAAGGAAAATCAGATGAATAGGACATGACATGAATTCATGGTGATGAGAACATGAACACTGAGTGCATATAACACAGTAATCTGGAGGAAGAAAATTATGTCCCTTTTTTGCCCTTGTAAAGTTATAGAGTAGAGACATAAGGTCAGTTCATCTCACTTTAAAGGAGAGAGTGGGACACAGATAAAAGGGGCTCCTGTTATCCAAATAATTCCCCACATCTAACTTACACTTAAGTTTTATTTTTTAGTGCCAAACGTATCCTGACAGCATATTTCAAAAGCATGCATTCTTTGCAGTTTTAATAGGGTCTGGAGTCAAGTATCATCATGGTTTTAAAATATCTAAGGAGTCTTCTTAAGGTAACAAAACAAAGTTCAAGTGGCTTCAGAACTTTTCTGAAATATTGTTCATGTTTGCTACATCCTCTATAGGAAATGCAATTTCTTATACTGTTTTGAGTTGTGCTGCACTTTGCTTTACCAGTGACAATGCTGATAATGCTGGTGCTAACTATTAGATATTTTGTTTAAAATGACATGACTATTATGTTTCAATCAAAATGAAGATTAATCACCAGAAAGAGTAACCAGTTAATTCAACTTTATTTTAAATAGTATTTGATTATGTTGTAATCAATTTGGTTCTGATACACCTAGAAAAGCACATGATTTTACCCCTAATTTTATATTCCCCAATTGTCTGTTTATATTAAAGTGAATGATGGATTTAGAGTTTAATAAGTTTCATAAGACAGTATACACATGCTGTTCATACAGAGAGAGAATTGAGAGGCGAATCTGTTCTGCAGATGTCATTATTTGTAAGAGAAACATTTTCTTGTTAGATTGTTTAATGCAGTAAACTCTTTTCTTCCTAGTAACAGTTATCCCAAAAGAAAAAAGGGAAAAAAGGAAGGGGGAGGGGGAGGGGGACGAGGAAGGGAAA
>VZTA01011701.1:123418-176598 GCA_013398855.1 Mohoua ochrocephala
AAGGAAAGGAAAGGAAAGGAAAGGAAAGGAAAGGAAAGGAAAGGAAAGGAAAGGAAAGGAAAGGAAAGGAAAGGAAAGGAAAGGAAAGGGAAAGGGAAAGGAAAGGGAAGGAAAGGGAAGGAAAGGGAAGGAAAGGAAAGGAAAGGAAAGGAAAGGGGAAAAGAGAAAGGAGAAAGGAGAAAAACAAGACCAATCAAACAAAATGTACTAACATTTTGGAAAGCTCCCCCTTTGTTTCAACCTCTAAAAATTTATCCTACCAAGTGACCTCCAAGTCTGGATATTTTACTCTTCGAAATGGGACTTTCAGCTAAACTAAGCGTACATGCTTGGAAAGTAGTTTAGATGGAACATTGCACATCATTTGACAGGTATTTCCTAGTTGAATTGTTCGGCTTGCAACAGCTACTTCTTCATGCTGTACTGATGATCCTGCTGCCTGACATTCCTGGTTTGGTCAATCCTGTAACCTGGGAAGAGTGATGAACAGCTCTCTGTTTAGACACACACTTGACAAAATAAACACACTTCTTGATCCTGTATCTCCATCACTATGTGAGCAGCATAGACATATTTGCTAGGTGTACTGTCTGTGCATGTCTAATCTATATATACATTTATATGATATCTGTATTATATACATGATACATATATAAAACCCTAATGTAAAAGGCTATGGAAGTGAGATTAAATCAGACAACAAACAGATGATGTTCATCAGGTTTTCTAGTTTAGGATAAAGACTCTAGGCAAGCTTTGTAACTTCTACATAAATATCCATAAACACTGAATTTTTTAATGATCAGATAGAGTTCCATGAAGGTGCTGCAATCAGAACTATCTTATTAGAAAAAAAACCTACACCATAGACATGGGATTGTAATAAACAAAAAAGTAATAAATACGTAAATACGAAATTACTATCAGTCGACCTTACATAATTAATACAGAAAAGCCTTACAAGGAAGTTGTACAAAACCTTCTTAGTGTCTCCCTCTTTTCTAGTGTTGTGCTCCTCTGTGTCCCATGAGGACTTTTCAGTGCAGGAGAAACAAATGCACCAGTAATAGGTGCTGGTAATTAATAGTAGCTACCCTATTTAAATAATTTTAATCTTGGAACTTACTCAAATAATTAGGTATATTTAGGATTAGATACAGTAACTAGGCATGCCATATGCTGCAGGTTTACCCAATCTCATTTGCATTTGTGGTCACAGTAAGAGCAAAGGACTTGAAAAGTAATTTTTCACTTGTACAAGGATGAAGTATTTTCTATGGAATTAATATAATTATTTTTTTCTACGTTGTGAAAGCACATCCCAGATTAGAATTTAAAAGGACAAATACAGAACTAAAAATGCCGGAAATGTTAAATATTAAGAAAAATATATATATATATGTATATGTATATATTTGTTCTAAAAACATAGCAATAGACTAAATTGGTTTGCGTTTTTTTAGATGTTGGTTTGTTTTTTTTTGTTTTTTTTTTTTTGAATATAGAAAGCAAAGAACAAAGATTTGTAATGATGAGAGACTCTTTTAAACCACTGTACCACAGGTAGGAAATGAGATATTTTTGGCAACAGAAAAAGTGAGACCCAGTGATAAAGGGAAACATTAATTATCCAGTACCTGTTAGAAAGGAACAAAGACACAACTTCTAAGTTAGAAGTTAGAGACTACACAGGAGAGAATGTGAAATGGGAGGTAGTTTAGGAAACAACTGTCTCCAGTCTCAATTGCAACTGACAGGAGGTGGCTGAGGATTAGGAGGTGTAAGATACTAGTGATGGTCACAGGAGGTTTAGGTTCAAAATTATGAACAAAAAGAAATGAAGAAAGACCCTTAAATAATGAGTCTATTTTGGGGGGTTTAAAGCGGTTTTTTTTTTGAAGTTTCCATCCATTTTGGGAACAGATGAATGACATAGCAAGATTTGACTTACCATGGAAAAATACCCTCCCAAATAACTCACAATTATTAAGGATAAATAGAAATTCCTAGAAATGGAGACACAGCAGAAAACTCTATGAAAAAATACAGTATAGCTAAATCAGGTGTATTGTTAGTCTGGGAGGGGAGGGAAAGAAAGGATGTGATTTCAAGAATGATATAGTTTTCATTGCCATATTTTCCTTCTCTTTGTGACCAAATATCAAGTGTAGTTAACTCGAACACTGAATTTCAAAACAAAATATTATGGTATTTAAATAAAAAGGTATTTAAATATATTTGATACAATTAGATGGGCCAGGGCAAGGGTGGAGGAAAGAAAAAAAACCTTGAGCACTTAATAAAATAACCAAAGTAGTATCTGAATCACAAGTCATTACCACTGAGATCTTGCGGAAGAGAGAAGTCTCAGGGGACTGAAGAAGGGCAAGCCATTTCATTCCACTAGGAAAGGGAAGACTTGAGAAACCACTGACCAGTCACAGTACTTTCAGTGTGTGGAAAGATACTGGGAGAAGTTATTAAACAGCCAATTTATAACCACACTACAGGAGAAAAAAAAGGTGATGAAAAACAGCCAACACAGCTCTCTCAAGAGTAAATCATGTCAAAACAATCTAATTTCCTCCTTTTGACACAGTAACTTTCAGTATAATGGATAAGAAGGAAGTAGAAGATGAGATCGCTTTACTTTAATAAAGCTTTTTACACAGTGCCACATGAGACCTCGTAGGGAAGCCAGAAAAATACAGCCCTATAGGCCCAGCCTGAACAAAAGATTTAAACAATATTGAGGATGTCTAATACATGCTAACATAAGGGATGAAATTACTGCACAACACAGTATAAGAGTAAAAATTAGGCCTCAGCCTTTCTGAGCTCAGCCACTAAACCGTTTTCTGTTTATGTCCTCTGATTTCCGTGAAGGTGTTTGTCTATTGCAGGTTTCGAATTTAGGCTGAACTGAAGCTGTGGTTAGAAAATGCATTTTACTTGTAATTACAAGGAAGAGGAGATGAATTTTTTGAAGTATCATAAAAAATAATACCTTAATTTTTCTGTATTAACTGTTAAGCAAAATGACTCTTTCATAACCTCAGCCAAGATTAGCAACAGAATCCATCCAGACTAAGGTAAAATCCAGTCTGAACTTGCCATGTCACTAATGGGATCATAAAGGTCACAATTTGAAGGGCCCAATGTGATGTGGTAACAGGCAACTGTGATCACCCCAGTGGCCAACCATTAATGTAACTTCAGAATAACAATAATCCAAAAGGGAAAATTCCTCCATTGACACATGTAATATGCAGATCCTCCTGAATATCAAAAAACTCTAGAACACCAGCTCCCACCGGCCAATTTAATGTCATATGAGTTTAAAGGTTTTATAATTATTTTATGGCAGGAGAATAATTGATGTAAGTAGTGATCTAACATGAATGTTGCAAGCCCTCTGGGTTATGGTGTAAATTATTATTACAGCAACTGATAATAACTATTTTGATCAACAATCATACAGGGGAGAACTTAGCAAGCCATAGCCTATTCCAAAAAACAGGCCAACAAATGTACCTAATAAGTTGACAGTTACAGTTACTTAAGACAAATGTAAATAATTTAACGAGAAGAAAGCAAAGACACTAGTGTTCTCTTGAGCAGGCTAATCACCAGTCTGGTGTCATGATTAGAAGACAGTCAGCCAGGAGAAAGTGGGAGAAAACAGAATTAGAACATGTGAAGAATTATAAATCAGACGTGGTAGAATGTGATATTCTATCCTTATCAATGAAATTCTGAAACCTAAAACTTCACACAAGTAAGATGCTGGTTTTCCTGATATCTAACAAAATTACAGTTCTGCCCAACCCTCTGACTTTTTTATTATTTGTACTTTTTAATTTTGTTATATATTGGTTTTCTACTTTTAAATAGAGTTGTGCTGTTAACATAAAGCCTAAGTATTTGAAAGGAAAATAACCTCATTAAAATTTGGTTGGGAAAAGAGAAGCCTTAACCATACAAACAGTATGTGTGTCTATTTGCATACATATATACATATAACCTACCTAAACAACCTGGATGCAGGACTTGAAGGGATACTAAGTAAGTTTGCAGATGATACAAAATTGGGAGGACCCGCTGACTACCTCCAAGGCAGGGAGGCTCTGCAGTGAGACCTCAACAAATGAGACACATGGGCAATCACCAACCATATGAAGTCTAACAAGGGAAAGCGCCAGATTCTGCACCTGGGATGGGGCAATCCTGGGTGTACAGACAGAGTGGGAAATGAAATGCTGGAGAGCAATGCCATGGAAAGGGATCTGGGGGTCCTGATCTATAGCAAGTTGAACATGAGTCAGCAGTGCCCTGGCAGCCAGGAGGGCCAACCCTGTCCTGGGGGGCATCAGACACAGCATCGCCAGCCGGGCAAGGGAGGGGATTGTCCTGCTCTGCTCTGCACTGGGGCGGCCTCACCTCCTGTGTCTGTGTGCAGTTCTGGGTGCTGGAATATAAAAAGACATTAATTAAGCTATTAAAGAATGTCCAAAGGACGTCAACGGAGATGGTGAAGGGCCCTGAGGGGAAGCTGTATGAGGAGCGGCTGAGGTCACTTGGTCTGTTGAGCCTGGAGAAGAGGAGACTGAGGGGAGACCTCATTGCAGTCTATAATTTTCTTATGAGGGGAAGAGGAGGGGCAGGCACTGATCTCTTCTTTGTGGTGACCAATGACAGGACCCGAGGCAATGGCCTGAAGTTGTGTTGAGGATGTTTAGGTTGGATTTTAGAAAAAGGTTCTTCTCCCAGAGGGTGGTTGGGCACTGGAATAGGCTTCCCAGGGAAGTGGTCACAGCACTAAACCTTGTAGTGTTCAAGACTCAAGCGTTTCAAGAATGGTCTCAGGCACATGGTGTGATTCTTGGGGTGTCTTGTGCAGGGCCAGGAGTTGGACTTTGATAATTCTTGTGAATCCCTTCCAACTCAGAATATTCTATTATTTTGTGATTCTGTGATATGTGTATGTACATGTACACATGTACATATAAATGTTATATAAATATATACATATGTGTGCAGACTTATGCACATACATACATGTATGGACCTCACAATCCTAAGTTTTAGACTAACCTGAGTAACTTGGGTTACCAAATAAAGGACAGCACTGGAATCGAGTCTTGAAAAAATAGCAGTGCTGTGGTTCAAGCACTGCTTTTAAAAGCAAGTTTTGAAGTTAAATTTCGTAGATAACCTTTTGTTAGAAGATGTACTTGACTGGCTGTTATAGCTTATAGAACTTCACAAGGTATAAGGAAAGGTACTGGAGCAGGTAAGGAAGGGAAATGTCAGTTTATCACATGCATGCAATAAACCAGTAAAAGGCATGAAAAAAAGATACAGGATAAGGGTTATGACTTTAAAAGCACTGAAGACAAAATAGAGTAGAACCACTCATGATGGCCAGTCCCTTGAAGAAAGCACAGCCACTCAACATCTATCTGTTTTCTAAAATCATGCTGCTCTCCGCTATTTTTCATTGCAATAAAAGAAGTTCAACAGCCTAGATAAAAACCACTGTAAGATGAGTGCACAACAGGTCATATTCAGCTAACACGTATTTGAAATTCACTCAGGCTGTGTGAACATATGATGTGCGATCCTTGCAAAGGCTTGGGATGGACCCAGTTCAAATCACTGTTTTCATGAATGATTCAGACAACAGAGTGCGAAATGCTCTTTGACATTTTGCAGATATCACCAAACCAGGAAAAGAGTAAACACTTTCAAAGACAGATCTGAATCAGCTTGTCAAAATCACTCTTGACTCCAATTTAGTAAGATCAAGTTAAGAAAAAAGAAAAGCAATATAATATGAAGCGGGAGGTAAAATAAGATTGAGAGACACAAAAATAGAAAATATCTGCCTATAGATTTAAAAGACTGTAAATCACGTCAATGATACAATATTATAATAAAGGAAAGACAAATAAAAAGGCAAATATAACGCTCAGTTACAGGATGTACTTTATATTATGAGTAATGAAATTATTCCCCTCTTGTCAGTTTTGTTAACGTCACATTCTCTTTAGTATATAGCAGTACTTTTTATGAAAAACACATAGAAGAATAGCTGAGGAGACAAAAAGTGTAGGAGACTGACAAAATAGAAAGTTCTGTGAGATACAAAAGGTAACTGGCTTTGTTTGTTTTTCTTAAAAAAAAAAAAAATAGAAGAATGAAGGTATACACATATTCCAAAATGCTTAGATGATTGTAGCAATGCTGCTCTGAGTCAATTAGAGCTTTGAAGTATAGCTGTCTAGATTTTTCCCTTAGTCCAATTTCCCAGTGGTGAGCCAGCAGTGGAGAGAACGTGCTCCATTGACTGTTAGAAAGAAATAGTACTGACTGGTCCTCGGCATATACCAAGAAAATAAAAATTAATTTTGCAGAGTCTGCAACAAGAAAGACAGAAGTATTAGGAAGCTAACACTGGAAGAGACAGGCACCAGAATAGACTTGGATGGTAACAATTTAGACACATGGAAGCAGTATATTGTTTTCATCTTCTCCAGTTCTACATGCCTATGGTTTTAAGAGACTAAAACTAAGTAGCAGACCTGCTTTTTATCATAATTTCATAACATTCAAAACACCCAGAAGAATACAATTGACAGATTCCCAACACATGAAATAGTATTTTTTAAGCCAACAATTCTGTGGTTAAGATGCTGTAAGAGCCTGATAATAAGTGAAAGGCTTCAGAAAGTGCTTTGTCATTATGTCTGCTTATATAATCCCTCTTGAACACCTGGAAACTGGGTTCAGGATGGACTGTGAGTAGCCCGCCTTGAGGCCCATAAAAAGGAAGGCAAAACTGGTGCAAAATGTGGAGGGGGAAAGTGAGGGGCAGAATCCCTGACCTTTGCCTTCTCCCCCTTCCACCACCACCATCACCCGCTGTGGGACACCCTGAGGCCTCCAGGAGCCAATGCTTGTGGAGAATCCTCTGATCCTGCACCCCTGGACTGAAGTCACGAGTGAGTTGTGGAACCCGTACCCCTACTCCTGCGTCCTGTGGTGAGAGCACTGCAAGTGGACCAAGGTTTGGCCACAGCCATCAGGCACCGCGCCTGCATTTTGAAGGACGGGCCGCTGAATTCCAACCAAACTGCTCCCGAGAACGGAGAAGGCATGTAAGACACTTTCAGGGAAAAAAAAGGCAAAAAGTGCTTTGTTCCCCCTACCCTGTCTCAGCAGCAACAAAGGTAACACTGAGTGGTGGTGACCTATCCTATGCTTTTTAAAGTAACCTTAGCTTTTTCTAACTTTTCTCTACTTCTCCTTTTCTTTCTCTTTGCCTCTTTTACTGTTAAATAAAAATAGATCAATGTTTTGGCATCAACATTTAATCTCATTTGGTTTTTATCTCATTCTTTTGGGAATATTTCAAACCTTCAGAGTTCTTTCCGTTTTATTCACAGAGAGTTAGTTCTCTTGACTCCTCCGTGATTAAACCAGTTCTTAACAGATGCCGTGTACTTTAACTGTGTTCAAAACACTTCCTGTGTAGAACAAGCTTGTGTCAATAGGTTTAAGTAAAAAAGGCCATAATTCTCTTCATGCATTGTCACTTTGCATACACCTGTGCTTGTCTGAAGGACTGTGCATGAAGCAAACATGTTCCACAAAGACCTGTAAATTCTGGTGTGAGAGAAGCTTGAATGGGAATGCATAGGATTTTAAGCACCAGAAGAAATAACAGAGCAAAAAAATGTCATGTATTTAGAAACAGGACGTGACTGACCACAAAAAGCTGGTAAGAACTGAAGCAGACATGTTTGCAACAAGACTACAGTACAGATGACTTTTCAGTAGAAGATCTACACTATTACAGAAGATGGATGGAAATCTTGCAAGCGTGATTCCTCTTCTTGTCATTTCAACTGAAAACAAGCCTTAACCACAAGGAATGGAAAATAAGGCAATAAGGCAAGAGATTTATAGGGAGTGAAGTGGGGGATAGAAGACCTTGGGGATGAAATATCAGGCCATACAAAGTGTTGATTCATAAGAAATAGAAAATATTTTAGCCAAAAATCAGTTCATTGTCATCAGTCAAGAAGAAACTAAGAGATGACTCAAGAGCTGGCAAACTTACCTTCTGCCTCACCACAAGTAGCGGTAACCTAACTGGTTGGATACACATCTCTTGGTACTAGTGTGAAAGAATGAATAAGTAAAACACATGAGGGAATGGGTGGGAATGACTGAAAATATTTTTCTTTAAAACAAAATATCTGTTCCGAAAGTTCTTGCTTTGAGTTTTTTTACGTTTAATTCTGACACTACTTCTGGAACTCTAATTCAGGATAAAGTCAGAATGAATCACATAATCCTGAATAATAAGCTGCATTGGAAGGGAGCATCTAGTTCCAAACCTCCTGAGCTGGATGCAGTACTTGAGGTGGGGTCTCAGCAGAGCAGAGGGGCAGAATCCCCTCCCTTTTGCCCTGTTGGCCACGCTGCTTTGGATGCAGCCCAGGACACGTTTGCCTTTCTGGGCTGCAAGCGCACATTGCTGGGTCATGTCCAGCCTCTCATCCACCAGCACCCCAAGTTCTTCTCAACAGAGCTGTTCTCTATCTGTTCATTCCCCAGCCTGTGTTGATACTGGGGGTCGTCTTGACTCAGGTGCAGTGCCTTGCACTTTAACTTATTAAATTGTATGAGGTTTCTATGGGCACGCTTTTCAAGCTCACCGAGGTCCCTCTGGATGGCAGGAATATCAACCGCACTACTCAGCTTGGTGTCATCTGCAAATTTGCTTAGACTCCACTTGGATCCCTCTGTCTATGTCGTTGGTGAAGATATGAATCAATACTGGTCTTAACACAGATCCCTGAGGAGCACCACTTGTCACAGGTCTCCATCTGGACATAGAGCCATTGACCACTACCTTCTGGATGTAACCATCCAACCAATTCCTTATCCACCAAACAGTCTACCCACGAAATCCAACTCTCTCCAATTTAGAGAGAAGGACGTTGTGGGGACCATGCCAAAGGCCTTACAGAAGTCTGCATAGATGAAATCTCCATCATAGGAGGCCACTAAGTTGCCTTTGGTGAAGCCATGCTGGCTGTCTCGAATCACCTCCCTGTCCTCCATATGCCTTAGGATAGCATCTGTTTCATTATCTTCCCAGGCACAGAAGTGGAACTGACAGGTTGGTAGTTCCGTCCCGTCTACCCTTTTTAAAGATTGGTGCAATGTTTCCCTTTTTCCAGTCACTTGGGACTTTACCTGACTGCCACGACTTTTCAAAAACCATGGACAGTAGCTTGACATCTACATCAGCCAACTCCTTCAGGACTCTGGGATGCATCTCATTTAGGTCCCATGGAGGTATGTACAATCAGATTCTCCAGTGGTCACGAACCTGATATTCACTTACTGCTTCCCTGTCCTTGTCTCGTGTCCACTCACTCAAGAGGTATGGAAAGAGAGACTTCCATTGAAGACTGAAGCAAAAAAAGTTGTTGAGTATCTCAGCCTTCTCATCTGTAGTCACCAGTTCGGCAGCCTTGTTTATTGTGGGGGTACATTTTCTACCTGTAGAGGCCCTCCTTGTTAATCTTTTTATCCTTTGCCAGGTTCAGCTCTAGCTTCATTTTTCTCTTCCTTGCCTCATCCCTACAAAATTGGACTGCATCTCTATACTCCCCCCAGAGTACCTGTCCTTTCTTTCACTACCTGTGCATTTGCTTCTTGCTCTTTAGTTTGACCAGCAGGTGCCAACTCAGACATGCTGGTCTCTTGCCTTCCTTGCCTGATTTCTTGCTCCCGGGGATCATAGCTCTTGCACTCTATGGACAACTTCCTTAAAAATCTGCCAGATCTATTCTGTTCCTTTGCCCCTGAGGGCAGTTTCCCAGGGTATCCTATTGACTATCTCCCTGAAAAGCTGGAATTTCGCTTTTCAATAGTTCAGTGGCCTGACTTCATTCTTCATCTGACCCATATCCCTGATGACTATGAACCCCACCAGCACATGATCATTGCAGCCCAGGCTGCCTCCAGTCTTAACCATGAGGTCCAGTATTGCCTCCCTTCTGGTTGGTCTGTCTATTTATTACCTGGCTTAGGAAGTTATCCTACATGCATTCCAGGAGTCTCCTGGATTACCCACAGCTCGTGCTACTTTCCCAGCAGATGTCAAGGTTGGAATAGTAGGTTGGAAGGAAGCACAAAATTATCATAAAACTATAATTTTCTGCTTATGCTTGAGTAAACAGATTTTAATTGACAAATTAATTAAAATTAATTTGGGAGTTCTTTTTGTATATACTAAGTTTAGGTTTTTGCTGGCTACAGAATGTATTTTTTCTTTAATTTGTGAGTGTATTCTAGAGGCCTTTATAGCTGTGTAGAAAGATTGTTAGAGAAACTTAGTTGTTGGGTAATAGTCCAGAAACAGCATAATAATTTCATAAATAAAATTTGCTGCCACTTCAACTAGAAAACATTATTTTTGAGAAATTACCTTTTCTCCACACACATATTATTTACCAAGTTTAAGTTATCCAACGTGTGAAATTAAATTCTTTCACTAAAAATGAACTTTGGAATATTATCTCCTTCAGCAGCAGGATTTTAATTTTCTTTAAATGAGCCAGTAATTTTAATTGCTCTCTTTTTTGTTTGTTTCCACATAATTACTGTTTTTATAATGTAGAACATACCATAGGTGTTATGCATAAATTTCATGTCAGAAATCATGTCCTCTCTAAGTCTCACAATTGCCCATAGAAATTTGAAAAGAAAAATTTCCTCTGGCAAACAATGCTTAGGTAATTTTATACCATGTATAGTTGGGCCTTCATACTCAGTGAGTTCCCTAACTTTAGCTAACCAATCAATAAGTCTGCCTTGGTAAATATATTTTTCCTCTCCAAAACTCTGACTTAGGAGAGCCAATAATAACTCTACTCTGTTTCTAAAAACTCATTGCAAATTAATTTGGAGTGCTAAAGTTTTCTCTTGAATCTGGTCTTAGCATTCTGCATAGTGTGATGAGTACTGATCTTCGATGTGCAGCCTTGACAGCAAATTTTTCTGTGTGTGATAATATTTCTCTTGGACAATGAGGTGAGATGATTAAAATGAGTCCTAGTGGCTACGAGGAGCATGAAATGCAAGACTGTAAAGTCAGTACTGCCATTTTGTTTGCAGGCCATGCCCCTAAGTCAATTGGAATACGCGTGAAATAAAGCCATTAAACACAATTTATATTCAGTGGAGTAAAGCTGTGGAAATATAATGTGTGGCTTCAAGCTTTGCCTTTATCATCTCCTAAAATAGGCTTTGCTAAGTAACATTGAAAATTACTCTACTTTTTTTTTGTTCTAGTTTGAGTTGGATAAAAGCAAGTCCTTTTTTTCACATTCCTTCTGACAGCATGCAATCTACTGCATGCCTGAAACTCTTACCTGCATTTAGTCAGTATTTACATTTTATTTCGAAAGCCCCATGACTTTGTTTTAGCCCTCCATGAGGACAATAGCAGGCATCTCTCTCTCTCTGCATCAATTTAACAGGCAACGGTCTCGTAGTTGTGTATGTACTTCATTTTGCTTAGGATCTCTGGCAAATTTTGGCCAATTTAATGTCTTAATTCCCTGTGTGAGGAGATACATAATCTTTTTAAAACAGGGATAAACGTGCCATAAGATAGGGCTGCAAAACTCTTTATAAGATGTAGTAAATTCTTAGCGAACTGTTTCTTAGTAAGAGCATTGAGATTTTTAGTAAATGGAAAGAGAAATTACAAAGTAGGAAAAATCATGCAACTTTAAAATTCTGTAAAGCTAAAAGCAATTTGTAACTCTGCACAAATTCTTTAAGGAGACATAAAAAATCTTATTGCCACTTGTCTTCCTAGAATGCAAAGAATTTTATATGCATAAAGATGAAGAATCCTGGGAATTTTAAGGATTGACGTTAATGAGGTATTTTTAAAACTGTCACTTAACTAAGAAAAATGTGGTTGTCTTTATATACATAATTAGTGTTATATCCAAGTCAGAGTTCTTTAAATATGACAAAACCACCAAATGCTCCTAACTTACACAATATATTTTTTTCCTGTGGAGGCAATTATCTCACTTCAATATTTTTGTTTTGTGAATTTATAATAAAGAAGAAAGCAGGATTGTTGAGAGAGATTAACTATGGCAGTATATGAACGTATTTTTATTTATGCCAATTTGGTGGTGTGCCAGCTAAACTTGGAAAAGAGGGAGAGGTCCAAAAGAACAACTCAGTTATGCAAGAAAGTAGTGACAATGAGACCAGATACTTGAAATCTATCAACACATGTCACTTATCAGCAAGTCAGTACATTTTTTCATAGACACGTTGATCTCTGCTCCTGGTAAGCCACTGCTAAAGCCTGTTTTTCCTGTATTTCTCTCTTAAGCCCTTTTCCCCTGTTGCATTACAGTGAAGAGGAAGCTGTATCCCTTTGAAAAGTTCAGGATACTTTCTAAATATATTCTTGTCAACTCGATTAACAGTTGTGTAATCCCCATCTATTATGGACTGTGCTTGAAAGAGCGTTCCTCTGTTCTCTCCGTCTTGCAAAATGCAAATCTATCTACTTGATAGATTTAAATGGGTACAACAGATGGGAAAAATGCAATTTTTCTTGCTTTTGAGATACTTGCTAATTTTAAAAAGCATATCATTAAATATAGTGGTCTTTGCATAAAAATAGCATATGCAGATGGAACAGTTTATTTTATTTAATTTGTATTTCATCAAGTTATCCCTGCTCTCTCCATGTATAAGAGAACAAAATTACATTGAAGTTCTATTCCTTATGCTCACATGCACAGAGTTATTTACCTATGCAATAGAGCAATGACAGACCAGTCCCACAAAACAAACTGACGAGACTGCCAACAGTTCACACTCTTTCTGTGCTTGCTGCCTGTAAAAGTCTGCCTACTCTCTTTTTTTCAAGGTCTGGAGTCTTGTGTTTCTGAAGATAATCAGTCAAGAACATTTAAAATTTTTTAAAATAAATAAATAAATAAATAAAGGTGAATTAGGAAAAAAATCTCAGCTGTTAGTCTCAAACTCTCAGTACCATTAGAATATTGCAGTTTTTACTGTTTGGAAACCACTCATTCCTTATCCATAGACTAACATAAAAGTTGCAATTTTATGACATTACTACACACTTCACATTTTTTCTTTGTTTTTTCATAGAATCATTAACTACAAAATAACTTAGGTTGGAAGAAACTTCTGGAGGTCATCTTGTCCAAACTCTTGCTCAAAATGAGCCTATTTACACCATGTAAATTAAGGCTTTATCCTGTCGAGTTTTGAATATATTCGCAGATAAACATTCTGCAAGCTCTCTGGGAAGCCAACTTAACCACCCTCATAATGAAAATAGATTTCCTTTTATATATTTAGATTTTCCCATATTGTTAACTGTGTCCACTGCCTCTCATTCTAGGATAGCCTGGCTCTGTTTTCTCTGTATGCTTCCACCAGCTTGTTAAAGGTATTTATGAGACCTTCCTCTTAGCCTCTCTTGTTAAGACCAAACCCATCTGTTAGCCCCTCCTCGTATGTCATATGTCAAGTGCTCTAATTGCCTTGGTAAACCTTTACTGGATCTGCTCCAGCACACCAATGTCTTTCTCGTGGTAATGAGACCAAGACTGGGTACAGTGCTCCAGACATAGTGCCACAAATGCCAGAGGGAGGCAAAGAATCAATCACTTCTCTGGGCCTGGTTGCAACACTCCTCCTAACGCAGCCCAAGGTGCTGCTGCCCTGCTGTGCTGCAAGGGCACAGTGGTGGCTCATATTGAATTTTCTTCCCGTCAGGACCCTCGTCTCTCTTCTACCAAACTGCTTTCTGCTCACTTGATGTCCAGCGAGTGCTGGGGTTTTTTTGGTTAATATGTTCATGGCGCAGGACTCAGTGTGTACCATTTTAACACTTTATCGAATTTCTGTCATATCATGTCTTCTGTTTAAGCCCCTTTACAGAGCAGTCCAACCCTCCAGACCCTTTTTTCCGATTTGGTGTTATATACAATCCTGTAGAGGGGGCATTCCACCTAGTCAGCCAGTACTTTTTTCCCAATTCATTCCCAAATGCATTCTTAAACTTATGACCATTTCTTTGACCGATTACTTTATGTCTCCAATCCTTTCATGCAGCTTTCTCAAGACAGTTGTCAGTCACTGCAGAAGCTGCCATTGCATTGAGCCGCCATCAGGAGCTCGGCTCCATTTCCCCACAAGGGCAGCAAGTGCTGCTTCAGCTCTTCCAATGTGTCTTGCCTGGCTCTGTCTACTGTTGAAGGATGATGTGAACCTCCCTTATGATCTGGATCTGTATCATATGTATCCTGGGGGAGATGTCTAAGATAAACTATGAAATCTCAGCAGACAGTAATATTTAAAAAGACAAATTGGGCCCAGAAATGTCAGGAACAGATGAGTTTAGAGACCTTGTGTGCACATGGGCAATCCAACCTGTCAAAACTTAAATTTACATGTCTTAACCTCAAACTGAATGACACGTGGTCTTCAGCGTTATTTTTAGAACCATAATTGAGCTATAGATTTTTAAACTTTTCTTTCAAGTGCTTTGAATAAGGTTGCACAAGTTACAACAAAATGGCATTGAAACAGCAATTAAATGAATATGTTTAAGAATTGATTACCCATAAATATAAACCATTTTACCTCAGGAAGAAACTGAGAAAAAAGAAATATGTAATTATTAAGCTCTTAAATTCACCTAATAATTTACACCTTGTCTTCCAGGAAATGCATTAACAAAGTTAAAACTGGTTTTAACTGTTCTTCTTGAATAGCAGAAAAGTCCTGCTCCATTTGAGTGAAACTAGGTT
The DNA here is from genome assembly GCA_013398855.1 of Mohoua ochrocephala. Classification (NCBI taxonomy): domain Eukaryota; kingdom Metazoa; phylum Chordata; class Aves; order Passeriformes; family Acanthizidae; genus Mohoua; species Mohoua ochrocephala. The sequence goes on from VZTA01011701.1 coordinate 138,328, forward strand.
GGCATTATTGCAATAGACAAATACCTGTCCCAGGTAGATTGCTGAGGGTAAGAAAACACCCTCATTAACAGGCAGTCCTGTCAGTCCGGCTGCCATTGCAAACAGCCTTGCACCAATTTTTTGACAGAAGTTTGGATTTCCCCAGAATAGCAACGTGCTACTAGCACATTGAGCATAGCAACATCTCCTTGGAATTGCTGTGAATACAATGGGTTTTGAATCTCAGTCCTGCAGACTATTGTTGGTATAGCCCTAATGAATACCTCTTCCAGGGAAAATGAAAGCCTTGTCCCTTTGGAGGGCAGAAAGGAGAAAGATTTACCAATTGTCATTCTCCTCCCAAAATTCATATTTCTTTCATATGCTTTTCTTCTTCTGACTGCAAAATTCAGTTTTGTCTAGTCTTCTGAGAGCATAGGACCAATTTTGACTACGGTGGCCAGAAATGAAAGATCTAAATCCTTTAAAGCACATTGATTTAATCGCACTAATAAAGCCAAATGATTCCCAAACCTTGAGAGGAGTCCTAGGGTAAGTAAAGTAGGAATCCAGGCATGACATGTATCCACAGTCCTGCTGCAAACAGTAGATAACACTTTTGCTGCTGCTGACACTTTCAAGTAATAGATTAGCTCCGAGTAGTTCTGACTTCCCATTCTTAGCTTTCTTTCTGCCTTCATTAATTATTTCCCCTGAAACTTTTCAGACTGCTTACTAGAAGCTGTCTGCTACAGCTTTCATATAGCTTTTCCTAATATATGATGGAATACTCCATAGCTTCTAAAAGCCATGAAAAAGGTGCTCATTTGGGACTGAGGAAGTGGAGGAAAGAGAGAAACAGTGGAAAAGTGGGCTGAATATGCTGCTCATTCTGTCATTTCCCTATGGGCTAGATCTGGAGAGTAATTTTGACTCGGTAGTCCTGTTTTGAAATAGAAACTTTTCCCACTGGAGTAGATGAGAATATTTTTTAAATGTCTGGATGTCTGTTTTTATGAAAGGACTCATTAGATTACCTTGTACAATGTTAAGTTTATGAAGAGAGTCCATTAAGAGACTTGTGGAGGTGTAAGTGAGGATTCTTTAAGCATGTTGGCAATGAGAACGTGACTCATCTGTGGGAGAGGACTAGAAGAGAATGAACTGCAGGACTGGTACAACCTTTATTTCTCTTCTGGTGAAAATGATGCCTTCTTTGTAGGTAGTTCAGTGTTTCTTTCCTTTCAAAAAATAAGTATTTTTCTTTCATTCAGTTTCCTTGACAGTAAGCAAAAGAAAATGTTGTCTCTTTGCCACAGAGATGTTTGAAGAACTCTATTTTTTTTTCCACTGGAGAAATGAAAAAAAAAAAATTGTTAGCATATGTACATTTGTGATGGACACCTGTGACAATATTTTACGGAAAATTGTAGGGAAGGTTTGTAAAATCTTTCAGTGATTCATATTTTCTTCCTCCCCAAAGTAGTTATTTTCACAATGATTTTGACATTATGGCGAAAATCACTGCTAAAACAAAGGCTCAGAAACAATCCCATTTCTTAACAAGAACCTCATGCTGTGGTCTTTTCTTATGCAGCCAATTAACAGGAGCAAGAACAATTGATAACTTCCAACATCGAAAAATTCCTCTAGTAGGAAGAGCTCGAGACGGACCACAATGAGGTCTCCCCTCAGTCTCCTCCAGGCTGAACAGACCAAGTGACCTCAGCTGCTCCTTACACGGCTTCCCCTCCAGACCCCTCATCTTTGCTGCCCTCCTTTGGATGCTCTCTAATAGTTTAATGTCTTTTTCATATTGTGGCACCCAAAACTACACACAATATTCAAGGTGAGGCCGCCCCAGTGCAGAGCAGAGTGGAACAATCCCCTCCCTTGCCCGGCTGGTGATGCTGTGCCTGATGCCCCCCAGGACAGGGTTGACCCTCCTGGCTGCCAGGGCACTGCTGAGTCAGATTCAACTTGCGATCAACCTGGGCCCCCAGGTCCCTTTCCATGGCACTGCTTTCCAGCATCTCATTCCCCAGTCCATGCACATATCCAGGTTTGCCCTGTCCTGGGGCAGAATCCAGGACTTGCCCTTATTAAATATCAAACAATTGGTGATCGCCCATCTCTCTAATTTGTCCTGATGATGAATGTGCTAAAATTTTATTTTTATTTTGTATTGAAAGTTTTTTTGGTTTTAGAGAGCAAACATTCCTAAGAAACACAAACCTATGGGTTTTTTTTTAAATACTGCAGAGCTCACATCTGGTTGTGGCAAGATCTAAAGAATTTAAGTTAGACATATTATATAAATATGAAATTCATGTTTGTCCTGCAGTTGTGGTATAGGTAGATATCATGCCCCTGTGCACTCAGGCAGCAATTCCCTGGCTGATCAGAGAAGCCTCTGGCCAGTTTCTGCTGAGCTGATCCCAATGACTAATTTGAGACAAGGAGATTTACTCAGCTGCGCTACAGAGCATTTCACTAATTACTGCAAGAGCTAGGAAATAGCTGCAAGAGGTAGAAAATTCAAAGATCCAGGTTATTTTCCTGTTGTGCACTTCGCTAGTTCACAGTGACTGTCCATGTGCTTCCATGTATTGATTAACACCTTGAATGAAGAACCTGGTTGCTCCAGAGACTCTCTGAGGCAGTTCTTATTGCAGAATAGATTTTAGGTAGATAAAGTCATTGTAAATAAGCTTTACAAATTACTCCTGCAGATGTAGAAATGGTCACCTAGGATGGTCTTTTGAACATACTTAAGGCATGAGGTGTTTTGTACAGTTTATCAATAACAATAGAACACACATGATCCCATAGGACCATGGAACACAAAGCTGAATGTAAGAATTCAGTAAAGACGTGGTTTGAGACAGCTTTCCTGATCCACCTGAAGACCTCACTGCAAAGTTCCTTAAAATGGAAACTTCTGCCACCACCCGGACAGGTACTGGTCACATATGAAGAGAGATCTGATTCCCCATGCAAGCATTGTCTTGTTTAAAAGACCCTAGCAAGTAAGGGGTTTCAAACATCCTCTCATTGGTAGTCTGTAGAGCACACGGTCCTGTAAGGCGACAGCAAGAGCAGTTGCTCCCTGAGAAAAAGGGAGAAAGGAGATGAGGGTGCCAGCAAGATGGAGAGAAGCAGGGGCCTCACAAGGAACAGCCCCATCCCACAGCACCTGGATGAGACAAAAAGGGCACATTGATGCTGGTAGTCAGGTTCAGGCAAGTGTACAGAATGCCAGACAAATCCTTATCTTGTTCACCAATCCAGATCCAACTAACCTTGTCAATTTCAAACAAAAACAGTAGTCTCTGATGCTTGTGGAGACACTTTTTAAAGACAGAGTTTCAGAGACCTTCTTAAACCTAAAAGGGACCAGAAAATCCATTGTGCAAAAAGAACCCAAGCCTAGCATCTCTATGTAAAACATGATCATTCCACTTCAGTTTGCATTATGTTGTAATCGGGATTTTTCAAAAATATTCTATGTATTGTATTTAAATATTGTTTATGTATTATATAATACTTTCCCATTGCAAGATAAGTGGTAGAAAAGGTAAAACCCTAACAATGCTCTGAAGACACAGGACAAAAAAGGTAGGGTAGTAATGGGAGAGAAACAAATGTTGATATTGTACAGTAATGTTTCTCTAAGCTTTTTCATGATTTGGCCCTCTGCCATTGGCTATTCAAAGCTGGAAAAAGCAACTGATTTTACCTTTCAAGAGCTGTTTTGTAATCGAATCCAAGGCTGCTTCTCCTTTAAATAGNTTCCTTCCTTCCTTCCTTCCTTCCTTCCTTCCTTCCTTCCTTCCTTCCTTCCTTCCTTCTCAGGGGCCACCATTCTCCACATATGCTTAACTGTTATTTAACAGCTTTGTGTATTTTATACAATGGTTTATAACTAATTTGCCTGGCATATTTTTCATCACTATCACTGGAAGATTAATTGGGTTGATAAAGGAGATTAAATTAAACCAATATAGGAATGAAATCACATAAATCTTTCTGATTTCCAAAAATCTCTGTGGATGCCATGTTTTTCCAGTATTTTACCTTTGCCATTATAGCCATACCTGTAACTACTCAGAGGTCATTACTAAGCACTGCACTTTTCTTGTGTCTACTCCACACATCTTTTACTGCAGATGAACCTTAGTGACTGCTCCTGCAAAGAGCAGCCTGATGTCCTTGGTAAACTTCATAGTGGGCAATTATAACCACTGATTGCCCAGTTTAGTGCCATGGAATAAAAAAACAAAAATCCAGAACTACTGATAGTACCTTTATTAATAAGTTAAATATTGTCATTTTGTTCATGGCGCTTGACACATTTCTCCTAAAGAAATAAAGAATATCAACAGAGTAAATTTTGCAACAGTTCTTCTTTTAAGTGGTCTAGGTTTCTCTCAACGTTTTTCCAAGGAAAGTCACAGCAAACTGAACATGAAGGTGACCTCAGACACTTATTACTCTTAACAGCCTGAGAATACCCTTTAGATACTGAGGGGTTTTTTTGAGGTCTAAACCAAAGTACTGCTTATTCCACTGGGACAATTTATTTCAGGTTTAAATTACTTTTCAATTTGGGTTTCTCATGTCATATTTGCTACTAGTAACTTTATCTGGCATCTTATTTTAACATAAAACTGGAAGAAAGCAGCTTACGAAATTAAAAATCACATTGGCCTTTATGCCCTTCCCTGTGTATTTTCTTTCTAATTTCCTCTGCAGTTTTTCAGAAACCACAATATTCTCGTAAAACAAGCCACTTTTAGTTCACAGTGCAGGTGGCGAAACACTGCAGGGATTTAGTCTTTTAGTGTTCTTTGAGGATAACCAAAGGTAATGCCACTGTGTCAGCATGAGTTCATCATGCCATCCCTGTGATACTAGATGTAATGCAAATGGCATATGTTGGAAAGGAAATAGAACAACTGGGAAAGAGTTTGTTCTCAGTACCACACTATGCTTTAGGTTCTTGCCAGATTGATTGGTCTTTTCTGAGAAACAGATGATTATTTTCAGAATATTTGAAGTAGATTTAAGGTGAGAATTTACCCTGAGAAGATTTAGTTGTCTGAAGTTCGTTTGTTAATATCAGATCCAAGCGTAAAGATGGGACACATTTTTCTGTATAATTCTTGCTAGGATGGCTTAAAATAAAGGGTAAAAAAAAGAGTGCACATTTGTTTTATTTAGGTGATATTTGAAACATACCTTCAAATTTGACACTGGAGTCAGAAAATTAACCACAGTTTTAATCTTCTCTTCTGTTGTGAATATTCTATTGTAAATACTGGTAGGTGCTTTTATCAGGCATTAGCAAAAAAAAGTATGTTGGTTTAAGCTTCTGTGACAGAAAAAAAAAACATTATCAAAGGGGAAAAATCAATAAATTACAATTCTTAGATATAATTTATTTGGAAGTTAGTATTATTTTCTTCAATGGAAAAAAAAAATAGAGATAACATCAAGTAGCTTTTCAAAGAAGATATCCAGTCCACTAACATTTAATCACCGGATTTTTTTTTTTTAAATTTGTTTTAATTCTATTTTGATATAACCTGTCACAAAAGCAGATGTTGGGTTTCCTCTTTGCCAGCATATGCAAAATCACATTTTAGGAGTGCACTGAGAATTCCATAGCAATTTTAATCTGTTCCGTCAAGCACCATGTTCCTGATCTGGGACTTTTGCATAATTTCCAGCTTGGTAAGGTCCACATTTTGAATCTTGTACAAATTGATGAGAAGATATCCCCACATTTTCGACTAATACTAGTCCCTTAGGGTTCTTCACATTTTCTCATTTTATTGTTCCATAAATGTTTGAATTTTACTCAACCTCTCATTTCCCAAGTTTTTGTTGACATTTAGGGCAAATAATGGTGGTAGAAAAGAGCGATGCTACATACAGTCTTAAAATTTTTAAATAATCCTTCTGCTCTGCCCCTGTTCATTCACTAGGAATTATGTCTTGGTGTTGTAGCATGAAAACTGCGCAGCCTACATGACGCAGAAGGCTGCAGGTTGCACAAAGGTGGTGTTTTGATCACAGGACTCCAGGAGCTCGAGAGAGACCAGGACAGCAAAAGAGGTTGTCTCAATAGTGAGATAGATGGTGCTGCGTTAGTTGATGTTGGGAACGTTGTACAACACCGCTGCCTCCAATGGAAATTAAGAAAACAAATGAAGAACAAAAAAAAAAGTAAAATAATTAGAAGGCAAATTATTCCTAAAGACTTAAGTATGTTACTTATTCTGTAAACGATGAAATATTTTTTGAAAAAAAGATAACTTTCAAGTGACTACAGACTGGAAAACAAACCTATGTTATCCATGTGCTGAGATGAGCATTTGAGTACTTGCAGCTCTTAAGCAAGGCAGAATGATAGCAGGAGGTTTCACATCTGCCAATTATTCCCACTGTACACACAACACTATATATAAAGCAAAGTTCTGCTGATATATATCTAGTGCTTTAAAAAAAAAAAACCTCAAAGTATTTTTGTGTTTTCTTTTTAAAATTTAGGGTCTAAAGAAATACCTGTATTTGATCTTGTCATCTACTTCTATAATAAACTATCACTACATAATTGGTCTATTTGGAATGCTTCCTGATTTATTTGGATGATGTAAACAAGGAAATAATTTAAATGATCTGAAAATAATATGAATATTACAATCAACTGAATTGATAGAACAATAGAACTGTCATGGTCTATATGTGAAGCAGAATTGCCATGTACCATCAACATTTTGGAATTATAAATGTAAATATGCTTTTATTCTACAGAATATCTTATGATGAATGAATCGCACAAATTCATTCATAAATGGTAATAAAACAGAAAGTATGGCTTGCTAATCATGACAAATCCATGAGCCATAAATACTGACCATGTGAACTAATAAATGAGTAGGTCTATTACCCAAAAGCGAAGCTGGTTGCACATATGTGATCTGCAATAAACATTTTGCTCTTTAACACTAGAGAGACAGAGATATTTAGGCTTTGGTTTGCATACCAAAGAAACAGAGTATGCAATTGGGTTTTTATGCAGCTTCTGAAGAATCCTTTAACATCATGTTTGAAAATCTAGTAGCAAAACAGACTAGCACTCCGGAATACAAAGGAATGCAAGGGAAAATAACACAAAACAACTGTGTGTTATGTACTTTGTCAATACTGGAAATTAATTTTTTCGCCTGCATATAAATTCAAAGCAGCCACATAGACAAGATGGCTGAATGATGTATTTTGTATAAATGGATGATCCAATTCAAAATCAATATATGTGAGACAAAGAGATAAACAGGAAGTAATTGAAAATAATATTTAAGTTCTGTTATCAACAAGCCCTTTCTCATTTCATTATTTAAGGTATATATGATCAGCATACTTTACACTCCTTTAATTTCAAGTGCAAGCACCTTTTTTTTTATATGAAACGGTTTGTCATGACAGAAATGCTTGAGTTAGCTCTCAAAATCTTTGAAACTTGGGATCATTATAAATTTTCCATTTCTTAACAAAACCAAAGAAGAAAGTTGCAGCTTTACTCTGCTTATCTGATTAATTCTGTGCTTAGCAGATGTAGCAAATGCTATGCTAATCTTTCTCTCTTGCATCAAAAAGCACCCCTAACTTTTGTTGACCTCACACTGGAAAGTTTTCCTTGCCACATTATGCATTTTTTTGAGCATGTGATCCACTAATTTCAGGGCTTGACAGGACATAGTCTTCTCATTAACTATAATTTGAAACACCTCTTTTGCTTTTTGCATTAAAGCATGATTATTCGGTGCAAAACTGTATTAAGTCCATATTAACAAGCTGAAGTCTACAAAGAATTACATTTAAATTGCAATCTCCTTAGTACAGAACTGGATATATTTGTTAATCTTTTAAGCTCTTTGTTAGAGTCAGCATCAGTGTTTATTTCAAAAAGAAACCTCCTGAGAAGTGATTTGTATTTAATAATCTACTTATATAAAATACAGTTACTGCCAAGTTCTGAGACTTGTATTTAGCTTTTCTTAAACTGGTTTCCTCAGTGTGTCTGTCACTTAGTCTTATCTTAGTCAGTCTCATCTGTCACTCCCAAAGATTTCAGAATCATTTACTTAATTTTTCCAAGTTTGATAGAGATGATTGCCTGAAACAGTCAGGTTTGTACTAGCTTCATGCAAAACTGAAGCTGAATGGAGGTAGGAGAGCCATACTAGTTTGCTAACTGTAGAGAATGTTGGGAATTTATTTTCTAGTTATATAAAAAAGACTATAATTTCATTTACAATAAAAACTTTGGTACTGAGACCTGTCTTATTAAAAGTATACTCATCTGAATTAGAGACACTTATCAGAAAAGAAAGTAATTTTGAAGCATTCGAAACACAAACCTGTAATGGGTACATTGACCATTTGCTAATTTATTACAGAATTTGCAGAAAAAACTTCCAGCAAAAAATATCCACAGTACTGCACTTCTGTTCATATACAACTGAAAATAAGAAAAAGACTTGAACTCCAAAATCTTCACTCAGATACGAAATACAATGTGTCCTTTAACACTGTGAACTGCATTCTTATTTTCTCTCATATCCAGGTTTCAGATGTCAGTACACAAAATTGTCTGGTCATTTATGTGTTAATGCAACTCTGACCAGTGTTAATTTGTCTTGCAGTTCTGGCAATCTGGCCATACTCTTACACTGTAATTTTGCTGCTGAGGGAAGACAGAGTCGAAGCCCTGTTAGCTGATCCTGGAGACACTGTGTCTGGAAGGAAGGAAGATGGATAGGATGCCTTCCCATACGTGTTGTGGAAGTATAAACTGAACAAGACCTGAAGCGTGTTATCCCCAATGCCAGCCATGGACAGCTGGCCAGAGCCTGTGGGCCACCTGTATCTGACCCATTTATCTTTTGTGTGATTAGTGAAATTAATGGTGCTATAACATCTTTCAAAACACTTGGGAGCCTAGGCAGCAAGAACTTGACCTAGATATGCAGGGGAGCAAATACTCTATGCCTGTACTTTCTTCCTTCCTTTTTCCTTCTCTGCCTAAGACAGATCAGAAACTGATCAGCAGTTCTGCCAAATACAAAATATGTAAAGTTTAGCATAGTAACAACATTTTCCGTCTCCTACGTTCTCTGTATGACTGTGTCTCGGTAACTTTAAGCATTTCTTCAGAACCGAAAATGATTTTTATATATGTCAAAGGTTTATACATATTTTTTGTCCAGTTTGTAGTTCTGTTTTTGCTGGATTTCTGTTAAAATATGGTTCGTAATCTCATTTAGTCCTGGATAGTAAGCTCTATTAATTTAGTTTACTGCCAGAGGAGGGTAAGAGTGTTTTATTTAACCTGCAGGAACTACACAATTTATTGCTTTAAACAACTGAACTGAAATTAGAGAAAATATATGGTTTTGCTTCTCGTCCCTCCAAATAATTTGAATGCCACATGATGTCTTCCTCACAGAGATGCCTCTCACTTGCACAGATTTTCCTGTAATTCAGAAAAGACACCATTGCACTCTGACATGCTGAGGGCAAACTTTAGATGTCCAAGAACATTTGTGCAGCAAGATACCCTTTGTATTGTGGATTTTTTATTAGCTCTATGTACATTGCTCAGCAAGATACAGTAGCAATTTAAAGGCACAAAATCTGAAGCCAATTACAAAATATCACTCTGACTGTTTTCTGATGAGGAGAAGAAAGGAGGATTCTGGGAAAAACAAACCTGTCAGCATCAATAAGAACATGGAGCAGATCTTGGAAACTCTGCCAAGGCACATAGACTACAGGGAGGTGATTAGAGACAGCCAACATGGATTCACAAAGGGAAAATCATGCTTTACTAATGTCATGGCATTTACTAATGATGGACTGACTCTATGTTGGTGGCCAGGAGAAGAGCAACAGATGTCACCTATTGACTGCTGTAAGGCCTTTGACTTGGGCTCCAACAACAGCCTTGTGAGTAAGTTGGCAAGATACAGGTTTGATAGATGGACTATTAGATGCATAAGGAATTGTCTGGGTGGCCATATCCAAAGAGTTGCAGTCAATGGCTCAATGGAGCTCATTAACAAGTGAGGAAGTAACCCTTCCTCAAGGGTCCGTATTAGGTACAAAACTATTCAATATTTTATTAACGTCATGGATAGTGAGATAGAGTGCAACCTTAGCAAGTGTGCAGGTGACACCAAGCTGAGTGTGGGACCTTTACAGATTTGAGGAGTGAACTTATATGAACCTCATAAAATTTGACAAGGCCTAGAGCAAAGTCCGGCAGCCAGGACAGGACAAATCCTGTTATCAATAAAGGCTGGGGGATGAAGGGATTGAGAGCGGCCCTGCAGAGAAGGACTTCAGGGTTGTGGTGGATGGAAAATTGGACACGGACTGGCAATGTGTATTTGCAACCCAGAAAGCCAAATGTATCCTGGGCTGCATCAAAAGCAGCACAGCAGCAGGGTGAGGAAGGGGATCTTGCCTCTCTGCTCCGTTCTGGTGAGACCCGACCTGGAGTACTGCATCCTGCTCCAGGGTCCCCAAGACAAGAAAGATGTGGTCCTGTTGGAGCAAGTCCAGAGGAGGGCCACAGCAATGATAAGAGGGGTGGAACCCTATCCTATGGAGACAAGATGAGAGAACTGGAGTTGTTTAGCTTGAAGAAGAGAAGGCTAAGGGCAGACCTTATAGATGCCTTCCAGTACCTAAGGAGGGGCTACAGGAAAGATAGGGAGTGACTTCGTACCAGGACTTGTAGCAATAGGGCAAGTAATAATGATTTCATACTGAAAAAGGGTAGATTTAGACTAGATAGAGGAAAGAAATTTTTTACTACGAGAGTGGCGAGACAATGGAAGAGGATGCCCAGAGAAGTTATGGATGCCCACTCCTTGACAGTGTAAGTACAGTTTGGGTGGGCCTTTGGGCAACCTGGTCTAGTGGAAGGTGTCCCTACCCATGGGAGCAGGTTTGGAACTAGATGAACTTTGAAGGCTCTTTCCAAGCCAAACCATCTTGTGATTCTATGATTTTAGATCACTTAACTGTGTAGAGACTATGGGTAATGAACAAGCTAAAGGACAGTTTCCTTGAAACAGAAAAAAGAGCCTCTGACCCAGTTTAAAGAGGTATTCAAGTCCAAGATATGCCAGCAGTGCTGTATCACTTAGTATACTTTAAAGCTATCTCCAGTTATGGTATTATAAAAAGTTTTTCTTAGAGTCTCCACTCAGTGGAGATACTGGGCTCTCTACTAGATCCAGTGAAGTATATCTTTTATTAATGTTCTCTATCAGCTAAAAGTGATCACGTGTATGAATTGCATGGACATGTGAAAACAAGCAAAACAACGAACTTGCTGCTGAGTCAATAAAGTCAGAGCAAACAGTAGCTATTGACTCAACAGGGTTATTACACTGCCAGAAATTGATAGCTTAACTACAGTGCAAAAATATGAAGCAGATGCTACTGAATAAAAAGCTGTAAAATTTAATTACTCAAAAGCAGACACAGAAGAAAAGTGTAGTCTGTTATGAGATGTAGATTAGTTTTAAATATTTTGACATTTAAAACTAGGTTTTAGTAGAAACTGCTAATACTTAGATACATTTTGCCATACTTTTTATCATGCTATGGAGCAGGAAGTAGGTTGTTAGATAATAACAAGGCTGTGTCTTTTTTTAATACTTTTTACTGTATTCTGCTTTCATAATAGCCATTTAATGTTTTTCAGGAAATTAGGGAAAAAAAATTGATTTCTAAATCATTCTCCTGGATCATTTAACTCAGTGTGAAAGTAAATCATTCCTATAACATTGTCTTCATTAACTGTCACAGGGAAGAGCATAATTTAAAAAATGTAACATAAATGCACATTTCCTGTAAATGACTGTACAGGGAATTGAACGTCTGTGAGATCCATTGTGGTTAGACATTATTCAATATTTTAAACACCTGATTTCCAAGGACCACATTTTTTCTCTTTTTCTTATTTTTATTGGCAAAGAGGTTGGAGGAGTCTTAACAGTAAGTAAAATGATATATTAGATTTCTGAAGACGTAAAGCAGTTATGTTTAAATAAGTTTGCCTCAATTTTATATGTGTAATATGTTGATATTATTTTCAAATTTTTATTTCAAGAAACAGAAAATGATTTAAATCAAATTTATATCCCTGAACAACACAAACAGGTATTTTGTTCAGATTTCCAATTAATACAACATGCTGTGACCTGATTAAGACTGGGATATTGTCAATATATTATTTTCCAAACGCAGAGTAATGGTTTTAAATTTAAATCTGGAGTTTTTCCTATAGAAAACACAGAATAATGAGGCTGTTTTGAAAGAGACATAGGATAATTTCTTTCCTTTTCTGAAGGAGCTTTGATGATGTACATTTCATTACAACCAAAATACACTGAATTTACAGTACAGTAGAAAGTACATACACACAGAAACAAACACAGAAGGGTTAATTTAAAATTTCCTATAAAAACTGCCATGGTTTTCTTCCCTTGATTTAAAAGCAAACTGTAGCAGTTTCCAGTATTATGGTGTGGCATATGACACCTGATTTCTTAGACGCTATCACAGAAGTGACCTTCTTTAGGTAGTCTTTAACTACATGATTAAAAATCAAAGTGGTGACTGCTTGGAAACTATATCATGCTCAAGATTACTTTCTCTCGTATAGGAACAGCCGCAATGAAATTAATGGACTCAGAGTGATAAGGCAAGAGGCACATAACATAATAACAAAATTTATATAGCATCTCATAAAAAACCCCCACATTATGCAAACCCAGGATATCAGATGAAACTTAATACCTCGAAGTTTAGTTTTGAATACTCTTATATACAATTTGGGATAGGAAGGAAGTAAATATAAAATATAATTTGTGCGATAAGGCCTTTAGCACTAGCAGTGAGGAAAACTTCACCTCCTTCAGAACATGTTTTACTTTTTACTTTTATTTTTAAATAAAAGTCACTCATACAAGAAAACACTGAGCGGCCAAGTGACTTAATAGTTTTACTCCATGGTAAAAAAGCCTATATAGAGAAATCTATTCTTCAGGTAGCAAAAGGACTAGCTCCTTATACCAGCCGCTTAACTGATGAATATTTGTCGTTTTCAAAACAAGTAATCTTTGAATAATTTATTTTGACATCAATATTATAGGGAAACTAATGATGATAATTTTTTCTTTTCTGATACATATAGCTAACTGTTTCCTACTTACACAGTCAGAAAGTTGAGGAAAACCCTCTCTCTTTTCTGCAGTGTTGTGAAGAAATCACAGAGCTGAATTGGCGTTAAAGAATAATAACAGAGTTGAGGCAGCACTATAAACTGTGGCCTTGCTGTAATAGAGAGTGGAAGGTTGAAGGAAATTTCTTCAGAAGAATCTGTCATCCAGTGCAATATTGCTTGAAATTACACCAAAGAAGAAAAGAAATAAGGAAGATGTCCTGTTCTTTTACTTAAAGTTTATTCCTAGAAAAGGATTGTGAATGAGCAATAACTAATTTTAATGAGAGAAAATTTAATTATGATTGATGTTGCCCATGCTGTTAAAAGCAATCTTTACAGATACCTACAGCTTTTATATGTCTGGTTACGAGTGCAACTGGGTGTCACTCTGCCCTGATTATGTGTTCTTCTGGAAACATGGAGGGGATCAAATCACAGAATGCTTTGCATGACTTCAAAGTCCAAAAAATTATATAAATATTTAGTATTGTAAATATACTGGAGATACACAAAGCTAAGGACCATGTCAGTGTTTATGCACTTTCTATGCTGGAATTCACATGGTAAGTTAGAACTATCAAATCTCAACATGCAATTGAAATACGGATGACAATAAACTATTGATGTTTTACTGACTCTATATATGTTAAAAAATACTGGTAAGTTAAATTTAGAAAGGAAAAAAAGTCTTATCAAGCATTAAAAAAGCCTGGATATCAGGTACCTAGGAGGACAAAACACGCTTCATTGTACTCTATATTTCACTTCACAGGGAAGAGTGATCTACGTCCTTGAAATTATCCTCTAGAAAAGATCTAATCACTTCAGCTATAATTCACAGAAGAGAAGGATGGCACATAGTCGCTGGGCCCGACAGCCTCACACCAGTGTTCATAATGGTCCCTTCTCTCCAATTGCTTACTAGGGCTAATGCACTTCTTTATTTCTAGCAGGTTTGCTTTTACCATCTCTTCATGGATATGATTGTCAGCATCTGGTCATTCTGCAAAGTTATATAAATAAACCTTAAATAATGTACAAATATATCTTAGAACATTTACATGTGAATCATAACAATCAGTGTATACAACATACTGCACCATTTTCCTACTGCACCTGAAAGACAGGACATGATTTTCACGTTAAATGTGAAGGGACAGCAAGTTTCAGCAATAATGAGCATGGTGGATACTTCTAGACCTAGGAAAAAGAAAAGACTCCTAACTTCCTGACAACTGGATTAAGAACTGGCCTATTCCTGGCAATTCAATGTATCATTTTACATGGATGGGGGAAGGATATCAGAGCAGTAGCACTTCATACTCATTCTGCATAAATGCAAATGATAAGAGTAGTTGAGAGCAGGAGGAAAAAGGAATATTTTAACCTGCAGTTCCTGAACTTTTCTCTGAATCCCAATTCCATTTGCCCTTTCCGAGTGCGAAAGTCAAAGTTTTGGAATAACTGCTTTGATCATTAAAAAGGAACAGTGCCTGAAGAATTTATGCTGTTATTGGATCTCTCATAGAAAAAGTAGTAAAGAAAAGATTCATCTCAAGATAGAAAAGGTTAGACAGGCATCTTTTTATTGCTTTTCTTGGTAGAGGACAGAATGGACACATACTGCAAGGCTTAATAACATCCAGCCTCTTCCTGACTGCAGGGGGGAAAAAACACCAGGGAAGCAAAGAAAAACTAGAAGCCACTTGTACCATTCATTTAGCAGAACTCACATTCATTATTTTCCTTCTCGTGTCCATCCCAGATAATTGTTGTCAGCTGAAGAACAAGACTACCTGTTTCTGACTGGTACTGCTATGTATGGAAATAATTCTGGAAGCTAAACTGTGACCTCTTCTCCCTGTCAAGCTCATGGGCAGTCTCAGACATGCCAAAGTATATATTCTATGACTTAGCTTGCTAGGTCACTGTAGAGGATATGTTCCATTAGGTAATATCCCAGTATCTTTGTAGGCATCTCTGAAGGATGTATGTTGATAGAGCACTATTTCCTCTCTACAAGTCCTGCATTTGAAAATCAGTGGCCAAATCTTTTCTGTTCTGTTTCACATTCAGAATTCTCAACATGGCAAATGTAGAAAAGAAACAAAAATATTTTCTCAATGAACAAACTACTACTTCATCACAAAAAAAAAAACTGGAGAAGAAGATGGCAAAGTAGGGCTAAAGTAGTAGTAGTGGTAGTAGCTGATTTGCATGAATCAATTATTCACTTTATGAAAATACTCAGCACAGTCTTTTGTAAGTGCAGTGTAAAGTGACATACAATTGTTGGTGAACTTCAATGACATTAAAAGTAAAAGTAAGCTTATGTGCTTGACATTCATCTCTGATTTCAATATACTTGAAAGATTATCTATTCCTTATGCCTAGGTTAAACAGCATTGGCTTTTAATAATTTGGATAAGACCACAGTCTTGCATCATACATGGATGAAAATAAAAATTGTATTTGGATGTATATTCTACTATTTCATGTATGTGCTAAATTTCATAAATCTGTGCCATCTAAGCCATGTAGTTCTACTCCTAATTTAGTGCACCTTTTCTCACATGAGCAAGATGCACTTTTTAGCTAGAAATGAGTAGATATCAGCTACTATCCTCAGCACAGGAAACACTGATGGAAATGCAACTGATTTAAAATGCGTTTAATTTTTCTGATTTCTCAGGTCCTTTTAAGCATTTATATGTTTTCATTTTTCTGGTGGATATGCAAAAAGAGAAAGTTGACTGCACTTACTGAGGAATTACACTACGTATGTTCACAGTATAAAATAAATTATCAGACAGACTGCTTTCTCATTGTTCTAATAATGTTTTGCCACATGAAACAGTAAATCATGTTTGAATGCTTAATTTTTTATTTGGAGTTGTTTTCACAGTTGGCAGCTCTTCTTAACATTTTTATTTAACTTTAGTGACATGGAAAATAATGCAACTGCTTAGAGCCAGACTATGTGATAAAGCCTACCATGTGGGAAACAGATCTTGCACAGTACATGTCTCATCTTGTCAAGCCAAATAGGCAGTCTCCTTATTAATGGGATTCATTTGTACATGAAAGTTTTACCACAGGCTTTTTGTTATCAAGAATTGCCACTTAAAAGAAGTATGGCTTAAATAATGGAATATACAAGTTAGAATTTTTGCAAATGTGAAAGACATACTGCTACTCTGTGAAGACATTTGACATTTGGATCTTGGTCGTATTCTAAGCAGCTAAAGGCAGGATTAGCCTTTGATCCCTCATGAATGTAACAACCTGGAATGCAATCATTTTTAAATCTTTTTTCCATGTATCCTTCAAATGCTCTGTGGGCTATCTAGGTCAGAACCAATATAATACCAACCACAAGTCAAGTTGCATCATTCCATCATCATTCTGTGCTATTACTGGCAAGATAGAACTTGTCAAAATCTTTTCATTTGATGATATAAAGACTTGCTGTGCACAGCTGGGATTCAGACGTTAAATACAGGAATCAGTTAAATACACCCAGTCTGAAAATAGCAAACAGCATTATGATATATTGTTTCTGCTGTAACACATCTCTAGTTACGAAGCCTTGCCTGCGCTTAGTGCTCGTGACTTGATTTCATACTACTGTAGTAGCAGCTGATTATCTTCTATGTAGTTGTGTTACCCGAAGCACAGTTTGCTTAAACACATGGTCCTACCACTCCTCTTTATGTTACACCTGCCCGGAGCATGTAGGATTTTCTCCCACAGATGATATGTTTTTTCCCCAAGTGACAACGTGGCCTGAATTTTTCTGATAATAATGGTTGCTGTTCAAAGAAAAACAAGTAATTTTGTTCTGTTCATTTCCCCGCCAAAGTTCTGTGCAATGGTGATTTATTCAGATCACTTTGGAATATCTTGCATAGTCCATTTCCTTGTTTCTATATAAGACAAAATTCTCACCTTTTGTGACATGTTTCTTTCATGTATATACTTCTATAAATTGAATCCTGTATAAATTAAAATAATGCAAGAAGGGAACATGTTTAAAAGACACAATTTGCTTCCATTTACAGAGATTATTCATGATTGACATTATTAACTCTATTCTCCTAGGAAAAAAAGCCAACAATTTAGAAAATAGTGGGTTCACAATTCTGTAATTTATTACCTGAAATTAAATGGGAAACATCACAGACCTCAGATATAAAGTGGGTGAAATTCTAGCAAGAATATTCTAGAACCTCTAAACCTCCTTCTAAACCTTCTCATCTTCCTAGTGGATACCTGGCAAGCATTGCCTTTTAACTGGAATTATAAGGACATTTCAGCTACCTTATAGTTAAAGTATTGAACTCTGTAATAAAAGCCAGATAAAAATCCTACTATTTTCTGTTCTTTTGTGGTTGCATTTACCTCTCAAACAAAACCATGAAATAACTTCCAGGCATGCCCTATGTTTACCTTTGTTATTTTTAAGTCAAGTCACTGTGTCTCTCGAGTACTCTAACCTATACATACACACAAGCATATTCTTTTAAGTTAAGGAAGCAGTAGTGTTTTTGTATTTGACTGGATTTTTTTCTTTCACATAATTTTTCTATTTCTCTGTCTGTTGTGTCTGCACCAGTAGAACTCCTGGGCAGTAGGAAGCACAATCTTCACTTGAGACTAAAACATAGCCTCTGATATTTGCCCATGTATTTATTTCCTTCCGGGTTTATCACAGGAGTCTGCCATCTACAGTCAATCTCTCTTACATTCCTGCTACTTGGACTCTCAAAGCATTTCCACTGAGCAGCCTGCGTGGCTCTAAGACAGTGCTTAGCAAAACTGTATTTATCCTTTACTTGATACAGCTCCACCGTTTAGTTCCATGATAGCGCCACTGCTTCCTACTTTATAGATATAATCTTGTTCTTATAATCCAGTACAATTTCCCCACCTAACTGCAAGCCTTTAAAGGCAACGCTACTCAGAACTTTATTTATGTCAGGGGATCTGCTGAGGCTAAGCACAAAGTGTTCACCAAAAAACTCTTACACAAGCTTAAGGGAACTGAACTAGCTCTTTGTACAGAGGGGTATTTTTAAAGAAGAATAAGTCTATATACATTCACAGTCAGCTAGAGATGTTCTGTTCTGCACAGCCATGGTCTTGATTTTTAGAGAAAGACTACCACTTTTAAGGGAGTAACATAATTACATTCTGCTAGCTTATAGCTGTCCCCTATTGAATATGACATTGTGGGAGGCTGAATATGATGTGCCTCCCTCAGAAGGAATTAATTTTTGCTTAGTAAAAAAGACCTTTGAGCTATTAATCAGCACAAATGGGTTGAAGTTAGGAAGAAAAAACGGCCTCGTGGGCAGGGAAATGTCTGTACAAAACGGCTTTTCATTTGTTTGCTTAGAGAGTTGCTAGAAATTTTCTGAAACTGTGAAAAAGTGACCTTGAATTTACCTCCAAGAAACTGATCTGGGAGGTTCCAAGGACATAAGTCACTGGTGCTCAGAAATGAGACTGCAGTTTCTTGTGGGGTGGGAATTGTAAAGTACATTATATTGTGTCATTAACTTGGGAAGTAGCTTTTGATCCACACAAACCTGTGACTCAGACCTGCATATACTGTTTATCTCAGTTCCATCTGTGACCACCTGTACAAAAAGCTATACGGAAAAGTGCAAAGAATGCTCAGGGGAAATAGTTTCATAACTTATTTATTACCCACTAATCTCAAGGCATATTGACTTAACATCTCAAAACATATTGACTTAACAGAGGCATTAACACATCCATGGAGTTCATCTTTCTGAGCTATTTTTAGCTATTCCTGACTACATTTTAGAGTAAAAACAATCTTTCCCTCCTCCTGCCATTACATGTCTGCCACATTCAGAAGTGAAAAGGAAGTAAAATGAAAATCTTGAGCAATAATCAGGTTAGTCTGCACCTTTTATGCAAGAATTTAACTTCTAGTGTTAGTGTTCTGAGTATGAAGAAATTGCAAGAAAATCTGACTTGGATTGGTGCCACAATGAGAGAAATCAGAAACTGACTTTCATATCTGCAAGGGCTTGAAAATATCTACATAAAATGCAGTGTGAGAGTCATAGCAGTCTGAGCATTTGTGTATCAACTGCAGGAAATATGTGCATTGGAGAATGTTTCTCCTGTAGCTCATGTCTCCACATTGTTCTTCCCACTTCTTTTCTATTATACTGGTGTGCCTTGTTCTTTCTACCTGCTGGCCCTAGTACAACTGAAATACCTCATAAATAGAAAAAGCATTTTAAATTTCTGTAAGAAATGCAGTTCATTATCCCAACACCTGATTTCTAAAAACCACTTCATTTTAAGGATATTTTTCCACCCCTACAAACACACCAATTATCTCCCAACACAGGTTCTCAGTTTGCCATGAAGAAGTGAATATTTTCATAGAGAAAAACAATGAACTCCAAATCATCACCAATTTTTTGCGGGGAGATAAACTTCTTAGAGAAGGAAATTATGCTTTTTTAGGTTACAGAATTTAGAGGATGCCTTTTGATTGAAGTATAATCAATATGAAGAGGTTGTTTTCAGGATCACAACATTTCTAAGAATTTTACAAGCATGATGATAAAGTTGATGATAAACCATCAACTTCCACTGAAAGGAGTGATGCTCCAATTAGTCCATGCCATTTTGCATCCTATTAAGCTTTCAAGTGCAGCAAACCTTTGTGGCAGGGCTAAAATTTATCAGTGCCCTTTGGAGTTCATGGTGCTTCCACTCCCTCCAGCAGCAGTGCTGAATTATGCTGCCTTAAAGCAGCCATAGAACCTTATGGATGTACAGATTGGGAAGAAAACTCCATCAGCTTTTCCACAATATTATGCACCATCCTTTTTGACAGATGAGACTACAGATACTTTTTAAAGCCTTTTTAGATTTTAATAGATTCACTGTTTATTTTAAATGGGACTTGGATGCCTTCTTTTGCATTTTATTAACTTGTGAAGAAATGATTTGCTGTTAAGAGATGATATAATCTGTAGGAAATAATAATCATTTAGCAACTGTTCCTTGAACAAAACTAACAGCATGTTTTCTCTTAAGAAAAATAACTGTGCAGGAGCTTGAGAATAATGTGTGATTTGTGATACAAAGCAGATAGTGCTTTTGCATCAAACTAAGTGGGATACCTGTAGAAAAGCCTAAAATCAGGGAATTCTGAAGGAACAAAAGTATAAGCTTTCTGTAACACATAATATCCTGAAATTGTTTATCGAGATCATAGATTTAAGGAGCAAAGGGACTAGTTTTTCCTCCCTCTGTGGAAGGGATAGAATTCTAAACCCAAACTACAAAGGTCTCTTGAGAGCTATCTACACAGTCTAGTAAAACTACAGAGATCTCCTTTGGGAGCCCAATGCTCCCTTACCAGCACAAAGGCCATCCGCTCCTCATGTCTCAGCTAACAAACAGAGGAGCTCCATCTAATGTAACTGATCTAGAAGAAACTTACCTCTAACTAAATGCCAGCTGAGTTCCTTTAATTAGGCCATTTCACTTTGTAAAGGAGTCATCCCCAATACTAGCACTTCTTACAGGTATATAAATACTTTCTGGCTTATCTTTTTTATTCTTGAAGGGAATGTCTGTCAGCCCAGCACACATCTTTCACTAAATGTCTTGGAGTCCACGTATTTTCCTCCATGTATTTCCACAAGAAAGGATATACTGAAGGAAGGTCTGACCACCTTCTGTTCCCTTCCTTGCTGTTTAAAACCCCACAGTAAGATCCTTCAATATTTAAACAATAAAGATGCATTTTGTGGTGCTCTATGACAGTCAGTGTACTGTATATTCTTGCAAAATTACAGAAAATATTTGGAAAATCAAAACAGATAAGAAAGAATTTTCGAGGTAAGAGAGAAAGGGCATTTATCTCTGGGGCACTGATGTCACAGTAGTGAATGGAAAAGGAATGGAAGAAGCCTGTGACCTTGCACCATGGAGTTTACATGCTGTGGAATCAGAAGTTAGTATGGACAGGGACCTGCTCCAAGGAAGCCTGAAGCAGCTGTTGCTCTGAACACCACTTCCACAGGTCGTGGGCTGCAGAGCAAAGGGGAGGAAGTGCGACACATTAGCCATGAATATTGGTGAAATTCACAGCAGATTAGAAATTAAAGATCATGACATGCCTTTTCCAGACTATTAAACATGGTTCTGAGGAACAGCTACAGGTACTTGAAGTTTCCATGACTACAGTGTTAATTAAACACATGGTAAAAAGAAAACTTTGGAGGATCGAGACTGCAGCACTGAAAAATTCAGATCATGCTTTCAAAGACCAGCTGTGCTTTTCTGTTTAAGGTATTTATTTACTTTATTATGGTGATTGCTGTTGTCTTTTTTTTTAAGGCAGCTGAATCAGTACATTAAAATATGGAATATCTTGCAGTAACAGCCTCATTTGTGGAGCCTCACAAAAACAGAGCTTTGTTAGTTTTACAGAGAAGAGATTGTAATACCCTCCACTCTCTAAATTTCTATCAAGTTCACCTTCATATCTTGAATTTTGATATTTCTTTTCTTTACCTCTGCTCTTTTAAATATACAGCCAGAGAGTAATAGAAGACAGCCACTTTGAACAGTAGGAAAATTAAATTTCAAATTGATCTAATTTGTGATTAAGGAATCAAGTATGCGTGTATCTATATTTCACAACAAAGTGACAAAAGAATTAATTTGCCTCTCATTACTGTTGCATCAAAAAAAATTAGTAGAAAACAACTCTCGATAAAAGTCAAATTAGATTTTCACAATTGGTACAAGTTTTCCTTTTAATACTCTTTCCTTCCAACACAGTTGAAGTTGAACGTGTCAGAGGAACATTTAATTGAAAATTACTGTGACAGGTTTATTATAAAATTAATTAAAAATCAAACAATTCTAAAAATTTATTTAAAGACTTGCTCTAAAGATGCATATAACTGCAACTATAATTTCACATACTACAGCTATTCCATAGTACCACTTAATGTGTTACTAGGTTGGGGGTTTTAAACCAATTGTCTTTGTGGTTACCTTTGTTTGCAATGTTTAAACCAAACCAAACTACATCAATGTTTTCAGAAATACCTACTATTGGAGTGCATAAGAAATAGGTACTATGCAATGCCTTATTAATAACAAGGATTCCTACAATTTTTTTTTTTCATGTCTGTAAAATATAATAATCTAGTTGAATATATATGTTTTCTTCTCATCAAGCTTTCAGTGGTGTCTGCACCTACAGTGGTATCTCTTACCTCAGGCCTTTTATTCTTTATAACTTCTGAAGAAAGACAGCAGTTTTGATGCTCAGGACTCAGGCAGCTATTATTTTTTATTTCTTTTAGTTTTGCAGTTTGGGAAATGAAAGTATATATTTTTAAGTTCTGTTATTTTCTTCCCCCGATAATTTACCTTTCCAGATTGCCTTGGTGTGCTTATTATGAATCTGCCTATGTATTTTTTCAAAGTTATTGTTCAGAACTAACCAAATAGCTCCTTACAAGACAAATCTTCTCATGGTTTTAGGGGATGGTCTGCTCCAGGTATTGCTCCCTACAGATAACATGAATATTGCCACACCATGTTTAGCTCTGTGCTGTTACACTTCTCCAGTACTCTCAGCAGGCTTTAGAGCCCCTCAAAACCTTCTCACACCAAGTTCCAAGGGACAGAATACATATCTCACAACTCCTAAATGCTATTTAACATAATGATGCCAGGATAATACTCTAGAAGAATTTCAAGCCCTTGAAATAAATAGCAAAAAAAAGACCATTTTTCTAAGGCCATAGATGTTCCCCCTGAAATTCAGAGATGTGGAATATGCAGAGTGGCAATTACCCCTACAAAACCAGGAGGCAATGAGAAGCAGGGCTGCAATTTTATCTAGGCTCCAGAGACTTCTGCTTGGACTTCATGCTGTACAGACACAGCCTGAGAAAATTATTTACAATAATTATGAAGTAACAAATTCTTTTGATAATCAGATACATTTTTAAGATGTTTAGAAGGACTGTATTTCTAAAAGTGTGGAGTTTTATCTCTCCCAGAGACAATATCTATTCTATTAGATACATTCAGTTTTCATGTGTTTAGGTTGACCTGAGATGACACACTCCAGCACAATGCAGAATTTTAGTTTCCACATCATCCAGATGCTGGGAGTGTGCTGTGTCTCTCTTGTGGCATAAGCAACAAGATTTTCTTCCTATGGAATTGAACATATGGTGAGCAAGAAAGGACTAATACACATAAAGCATCTGTTCCTGTGAAGGGTTAGGATGCAGGTAGGGTATGCACATCTATAGATGATTTTTATTTTTTCTTGCTGTACTGTTAAGACTACATTTACAAGGACGTATTCTTCACTGTGACTAAATCAATTAAAAACAAAAGTGAGTGTGGTTATTGGCAGCTCTTTTATTTTTTTCTCTCTTGTACCTCAAGCCCTCAGAAGGACATCAGGAGTGAGGACTGCATGGGGCTTCAGGATGTGAAATGACAATCTAGCCCGAGTCAGAAGTTCTGTTGAAGGAAAGAATCTTAAAATGGGATAAGGGAAAGAAATCACATGTATGTAATTAATATATGCCTTTGTGTACATAAAGTACATTTACTTATATGTGTACATGTTTGTGTGTATATATACACACACTTATATATAAGCAGATGTGTACATATATCTGGAGAGAGTGCTAAAAAATTTGTCAGTCCAATCAATCCTTCAGCAACCTAAAAGTCCAAGTTACCTAATGAATGAGAAAAGCCTCATTAAATGCAGAGTATAGATTGTCATTTGCCCACCCTTCAATCACTTCCCCTCTCCCCTGGCAGAAACTCGACCTTACAGGGATCCCTCCCCTGGTCCCCATCAGGGGCCGGTGGGTGTGGCTGCCCCAAGGCACCAGCACACCAAAGTCTTCTGCTGTCAGGAGGTTCTTCCTCCTCAGCCCTGGGATGGCTCACATTTACTTCTGCACATCCCCTCAGCATGGCACGTGCCACCGAGGTCACCACACAGCCCTGGCTCACCCAGGGAGGTGGGAGTCCCTCCTGCCATGCTCTGCCAGCGCCATCAGGCCCTGGCCCTGTAGACTCCTGACCCCATGGAGGCTGCACAGGCGGGCTGTGGGCTGGTAGTCTGGTAGCCCAGGCATGGCTCAGGGTCGCTGAGAACAGCCAAATTTACTCACCAGAGTTGAGAAGTGTACGGTTTGAGGAAGAATTGATATGTGACTACAGGTTTAAGCCTGGTTGTGTCTACAACCAAGTACGTTGCGCACAAGAATTCATTGCTGTGACTCCTCCGGAGGAAGTAAAAATTTAAATAGCCTATTAGTCACAAAACACTAATGTATTCTTCAGAGAAATAATTTACAGTCTGTCTCTGAGTGGGAACTCTGTGCAAACAGCCATGTTCAGAATTGATTCACTGCTACATTCAGTAAATCTATTTTTAATGGTGCTTGCTTTTCTCCACAAAGATGAGGAGGGAGATATCGGTGGAGATACAAATGCATAACTCCAAGTGATAAAACTTCAGGAAAGTAACACTTTTCCGGTTTCCATAGTAACTACTCTCAAAAATGCCACCTGACTTGCATTTACACAGCACTCTGCCAAAACCTACAGCTCCTGGCTGACTCTGTCCCGTTACTGCTCCCTGCCCACTTCCCACTTCTTTTAATAGTGCCAAGGCAGACTCTTTATTGGCTGTATCAGGGAGCTGAGGCAACAGAGTAACACAGAGAACAGAGCACAGTTGGGTTTTTTTTTCAGCGAAATCAGCCCCTAATCAGCTTCCCCAGCTCTTGTGAGCACAAGCAAAAGCAGCAGAGTGAGAGTGTGGCGATCAGTCAGGAAAATACAGAGGGGCAGGAACTGCTTTGTCACAGCCAGGGAGGCTTAAATACAAGACTAAACCTAGGTGGTGGCTAAACCTATTAGCCTTCCTGTGCTAATGATCGTGTCCTCTTTGATGCCATACTGGTTCTAGAACAGCAAGAGTCAGTCCAGAAGCTCATAGTCTGTCAGCAAACCGAGGCAGAATATAGAAAACATTTGGAGAGTGAGAAAGTGAGAGAGTGAGAGCGAATTATTAAAAGTGAATGTAGAAATTCTAGATACAGACAAATTCCCACCTTCCTAAACTTCCTATACGACCCACTTATGTTTTGATAGATTTAAATGTTATCCCTCTGAAGTGTTTATAGAACATTATTACACTAGCTGAACATCAAAGTCTTAATGTTTTTAGCTTATATACTATCCCATATTATGGTGTTATAATCAAGATAGGGAGTGTAGCAATGAAGAGGTCAGGTGATAAAAGTTGTGAAGTACGGCCTTTCTCTGTATTGACAGTGTAAAGGAGGAAGACTGCAATCATGTTAGCTTGGTGAACAAAACTACAAAATTTCTTATTTCAAGACTAAAGAGATTTCAATTTTGAAGTGATATTATTACAACAGAAGGGATTTACAGGATCAAAAGTTTATCCATTGATGTGTACCAAGAGAAGTGGGTATGCCTGAGCACCCACAACTAGCCTGCCACAGAGATGCTAAAACTAAACAGGGATAGTACTTATAAATCGTTTTCAATGCAATGGACTAGAAATATCCAGAGACATGGGATGAACATGGCAAAGAACAAATCCTTCCTAAAGTGCTCTGACAGGCTGGTAAGTCCTACCCCATAATAGTTTTAATAAAGGTCAATTAGATAAGATGATAATGCTCTGAGCAAAATATATGCAAAGCAATGAGACCTAGCTAGGAAAACTACCGTTAGCTTATGCGTGATGCGAAGGAAGCACAGATTGTCGCATCAAAATAAATACCAGAATTTCACAGGGCTTAGTTTCATTAAAGCACAAACAGGAAGAAGAAAAATTGCTTTGTAACTGCCTGGAAACAAAAGAGAAATACAATGGTGTCTTATTTTGTTTTGGGTTTTTCAATATCTTGATAAAATTAAAATTTATAATATTTTGAACATCTGCACAATTAACTGTGTAGCAATTTACTTTGCCACTTCAATCACATGAAGGATATTTTGTATGCTGAGCTTGGAGAAGTGTAATTATATTTTCCTCTCTGGTTTCCCCCTCTCCCCCTGAATTCAGCCTCTGTGAATAAAATGCAGTCAACTGCTTTCATTTAAAATAACATCGGATGATCACTGAAATAAAAATTAAAATGTACATATTCTCTTCTAAAAACTCTTTTGTGAAAATGTCCTCTGAAGATGAATGTGCTGGTATATCTTTAAAGGAATATATTTTTTAAAAATAAATAATAATAAAACCTTGTAACATACTTTTTTTTCATTAAGGTCACGTATATTGGTATTTAAATTATGTTTTTATTTTTCATGTTATAGAAAAGAGAAACAGAGGATTAAAGTTTCTTTCAAGCTTAGTGTTTGTACAGAATTTGGACTCTCTATTATTTTGATTAAGCCATAAATGCTTTCATATATACTGCTTTCCTGTTGTTTTGCATTGTGTCCTCTTTATTGTTTGCTTTATCTATATGCACCAGGAATCCTTAGAGATGTATCACTGCACTTCCAGTTAACTCATGAAATTATTGATAATCATATCTTGATAAACATATCAAGTCTATCTACCCTTGTTTTTCCTCTCAGCTTAGCTATGTAACAGTGAGCAAACACATGGAAAATCAAGATGTTAATGCATCCTACAGGCAGTGTTTTTCTTTCAGAACTGAAGTCTGAACTACTTTCAGAAAAAAAAAAAAACCCAAAACAAAACAATTCTTGAAACTGCAAATAACAGTCTTCAGTGCAGCAGTTTGTTTTGATTGGTTATTAGACCTGGATACACAATCCAGGATATGAGAGTATGCAATGAGCATTCTTCAATGCAAATAAAAGGAAATTGCTCATTTTCTTCTGGAAGCATTGCTTTGAAGAGTTCAGCTTTTCTTAACAAATCCTTGTCAGTAAAAGCACTACTTCTGTCAAGATTTCAAAGTAGATGTTTGCATTTGAGATCCCTAGTCTTTGTATTGTCACAGCCCAATTTTTATAAAGGTAAGAAGCAAAATCTGATGACATTTTAATAATAAATACATTTGGTAACCTCTGTAGAAAGTACTCTCCTTATCTCCATATTTTTTTTAAAAAAAATCAAATAAAATTAAGCGAAAGAGATTAAACTCTAGTTTAGGTAGATTTTTATGCCCCACTTATCACCAAAATAGCCGATCACATTCTGCTATACAAAACAATATGATGCACTTCTGTCCTACATATTTTTTTTTAGGGGGTTGGATGATAATTTATGTATTTTTGTTTATATTACTGCATGTTGCATTAGATAAGAAAACCCATGTGGAGGAGGAAGAAATAGGGTTCATCAAGCCCTTTGTCTTCTGGGGACTCTCTGACCGCTCCCTGAAAAATTACTTTCTGCTTGATTTCACAGAATAACTGAGGTTGGAAGGAACCTTTGTAGATTATTTAGTCCAATCCTCTGCTCAAAGCAGAGTCGTCTAGAGTGGGTTGTTCAAGATGTTGTCTAGTTGGGTTTTGAATATCTTCACAGAGATTCACCATCTCTCAGGGCAACCCACTCCCTTGTTTCACCGCCTTCACCATAACAAACCAAAACCAAACAAATAAACAGCAGAAAAAAGTGTTTTGCTCTTGCAGAAATGGAATTCCTTGTTTTGATTTGTGCCCTTTCCTTCTTATCCATTCAATGGGCGCCTCTGAGAAGAGTCTGATTCCATCTTCATCACCCCCCCCATAACAGGTACTGATGTACATTGATAAAATCCCTCTGATACATCACATCTCCAGGTTAACGGTCCTAACTCTCTGTCTACCTTTATATGATGAGTGTTCTTATTCCTTCATCACCTTTATGGACCTGTACTGGACTTATTCCAGGAAGTCCATGTTTGCTTTGTCAGAGAGAAGTCCATGCCTACCTGGTCTGAACACAGAAGTGGACTCTTCACTCGATGTGTGGTCTCAGCCAGAGAGTGGAAGGAGCATCTCCCTTGACTTGCTGGTGATGCTTTTCCTAATGCAGCCCCAAATACTGTTGCCTTGCTTTGCCACAGGGGTGCACTGCTGGCTGATGGTCAATTTGTTGTCCAGCAGCACCATCAGGTCTTTTCCTGCCAAGCTGCTTTCCAGCTTGTTAACTTCCAGCATGTACTGGTGCATGGTGTTATGCCCCAGGGTACAGGACTTGGTATTTCCCTTTGTAGAACAACAGGAGTGTGCTGTTGGCCCATTTCTCCAGCTTGTTGGGGTTTGCTGAACGGCAGCACAATCATCTGTGTTTCAATCAGCCTTCTAATTTTGTATCATTTGCAGATTTGTATTTTAGATCCTAATATCATGTTCAGCTGAAATTCTGCGGTGGTTGACGGCTTGGTGACAAACAGTGTTCAGAAAAATGGGATGAAGCACGTTGTCGGGCTACAAAATGAAATTGTTTTTCATAGGAATGGAACACCGATCTGAAATGAAGTCACTTACATCTGAGTTCTCACAGCATTTTCCTCCCCAAATGTAGAAGCATGGTGATTAAGAAAATAGAAATGCAGCAGAATCATATACTGAAAATATAAAAGTGATGAGATGGTGATTAGGATATTTCTTTGTTTGCTGCTGGTAAATTATACTTGTCTCTCTTAAGCAATGCTTGAATGCAGAAATAATTTCTTAGAAATCCAGAGAATTTAAAGACAAAAGGATGTATGAGTTCATCTTGTATTCCACGGTTCAGCCCAAATAACTTAAACCAGTTGTTTCCATAGTAAGGTTATAACTTCTGATATGCCTGTAACACACATATCAATTATGCAGCCATAGTTTAAAGATCCCAAGTGATGGAAATATATCCTAATTATAAGTAAGCTGTCATAACAGTTATTTAGAAGTTAGTATGACACAGAACTATGTTGGTTATGTTCGTGATATCGCACTGCTATAAAAGCACAAATTCTTATGAATGGCTCAGTCCCAGAAGTATAGTTGTACTTTAAAAAACATTGCATTTGCCCAACAAAAGTAAGCAGCCACAATACTTCTGGTTTACGTAGGTAAGTGGAGTGCGAGATTTGGAGTAGAGCAGTATGACTTCTCGGGACAGCATCCTTACAAAGAAATTACTACGAGCTGAAATGCAGCACCTGATTTTCCACAGTCTCATAATTTAGGATTGTAATAATTTAGAGAAGAAGATCATGGAGATGAAGCATGTATGTGGACAATGAGTATCTGTGTCCTTGTTTTTTGCTGTATCACAGAACTGCAGTTAGAGCTCACACCATTTTGTACAGAGAGCATTGACTGTGGAGGGAGGATCAGCAGAAGCACAGGGAGACATGGGTGGCGTTCATGTGCTAAAGGTGCTGCAAAACTTGGAGACCTGTAGGAATGGCCAGGAAAAGATAAAGAAAGTGTGGAAATAAACCAGGGGCTTGAATTTGTGTGAAGCAGCCTTCAGAAGGTGACTAAATGCACCATAGATTGCGAAACTGTTTGAGATAAAAATGCAGTGAGGGCTATCAGGACTTTTAGGGTTTGTTTGGCAGAACGGCATTACTGGGGCAGGAGCAGGATTGCTAAACATGCAAGTTGATTACGTGAATGCCAAAAAAAGCTTTCTGATTGGTAGACTTGGCTGTGTATTTTCACAGAGACTGCCTGAGTTTCGATCCCAGTTCTATTTCCAGTAGTTCTGTGAAATTTGACAATTTTTTTTTTTGAAAAAAGAGGGAGTTGAGGGTGGCCTGGCTGCAGGCTAGAGATTACTTTTATTACAGAATTTTGTACTACAAAGTTATATTCTAACTTCTTAGTGTAAGATGTGAAATTAGAAAATCATAAAATCCAAAATGATAATATATTGGCTTTAACCCCAACGCACTTTTTAAAAAAATTTTTGTACTAAGAAAAAATTGATGTACATTTCTACTCGCACTTCCTATTAATATATGAAACTTTGTCAAGAGATGCAGCTGGGAATGATAGTCTGCCAAATGTAGGTTGCATATAAGGCAGTGACACTTGGCACAGCTGAGGAATTTTCGGCCCAACCCTCTTGGCCTTTTCTCTTTCGTTAGAGTGTTGTTAAATGGCTACATTTTTATAGGTCGTACATGTGTGAACTACTGCCTTAGACCGAGTTGGAGAAGAGGATTTTGTGGCAATGCTTGGAAATAGTATGTTTTGTGAGTTTTGAGGGAGGAAATTTGATGTCAGGTAGGGAGGCAAGTAGGTGTTCAGGGTATCATTTGGTGTGGAGGAGTTTAGTAGAGTTTTTGTTCAAAGATGGAAAGAACTGATTTTGACAGTAGGAAGGAATCAAGCAAAAGAACACTGGAAGAAATAAAATGGAAGAAACAGCCTTCCTATCTATCGCGCCTGTGTGGGTTCTGTGGTACTGAGTGAGAACAAGCTGCAGCGTGTTCCACAGGATCCCTTCGATGAGGGGTCCCGGGCGGGGCCAGACCCCTGCTAGCCAGCTGTTCCCCACCCAGGGCCATGATAGCCTGCTACCACCCTGCGCATGTCGGTTCAGGCGCTCCCAGAGGTTTAGGAGGTGGCTCTTGGATGGACAGCCGGAGATTTTATCGGGTGGGTCCCCAGGGAAGAGAAGGTCTTGCATCGGTGTCTCAGGAACCAAGAGGCCGAACTTCTGTTCGGCTGGGGATTATGAGGGGGTCCTGAAGGGGGCGGGGTAACACAAAACAGCCAGTGGGGAGAGAAGGAGAAGAGGGCGGGTAATACAAAAACAACTGATGGGGAAAGAGGGGCAGGCATGGGGGCTTTGGTTACATCTTGCATCTCTTATGAATATTCATAAGAGTCGATGGGAGAAACTTTTACAACAAACCCGGAGGGGGGTTTCTTGGACCCAACCATGGGCCCCCTTGGTCTTCCACCCCCACCCACTACCAGTGCTGGCGGTTCAGCCATCGCAACACCCATCTCCTGAGTGTTATCTTTTTATTTATAACCTGAGGGTGAGTAAAGGTAAGTGTTTGTGACTTTTAACAGTAACAATGTAATTCTGACATCACAAAATAAAATATTTTAGACTAGATGTCGGCAAGGTATTCTTCAGCATTTTATAGTGATGTCTTAGAAAAAAAAGAGAGGGATGAATGTTGCAAATTGGAACGTGTGTCTATGCAGTTTCCAAGTATCCAGTCTATATTTCTGTCTTATAATCTCTCCAGTTTTGTGATCTCTTCCTTTAGGTTTGCAGAGAAAAGGAGACCCAGCAAGCAGGCCTTTGCTATATTCCCCAGTGCAAATGAGATAAAGAAAGAATTAATTTCCCCTCATTACTTTTCTGTAGCACATAATACAAAATAGAGTTTTCTGTTGATTTGGCAGTGCCTTTTGATAAGCTCTAATTGCAAAGAATTTTTGTACAACACTAAAATGCTGATAACAAGAGACATATGAAGTGATTGCCTAATTATTTTCCTTTTGTTTCATTTGAACACAAATTTATTTTAGAATTATAAGAGTATTTGTTTTCAGGATATGTTTTTACCATTTTCTATAAGAACTGCTTTACAAAAATATAATAACTTTGTGATGCAAAACTTCATTTATTCAACTAATTCTTCAGCAATCAAACCACATCAACCTTTCATTTTCTATAATGTTAGTAATATGCAAGCGTTTTCTCTTCTGGTTTCTTAGTGTGTTGCTATAATCAATCCAAATGCCTGAGCTGTTAGGTAGTGTCGGGTAGGGAACTTTGTGCTGCCAGCAGAGTAATGCTGACACTTCTCTTTTGTCAGTCTTGATTTACTGGCGACATGGTTAAAGTTGCCACAAGGAAGTGAACTGTCGGTGACACTGAAAGACAGAGAAAGTAGCAGCTTGACCTTTTACTTAATTTCATGGACACACTATACAACTGCATGAATAATGAGTGTTTATTTAGTGATCATTAAAACAGCGAAATAAATAAAATTCCCTCAACAATTTGAATTTATTGACTTTTTAAGAACTCTCTTGTTTAAGAAAATCAATGCCTATTTTAAATCAAACATATCACAAATGCAGGTTCTCATACGCAAAAAGAAAGTAAGTTCTTTTTGCTGAGCAACTGCTCCTGCATTAATGAAGATTTCTAAACAGGCAGTGTAGCTCAAATATATGCAGACTTGTCCTTAATTCATTCTCCAAACTTGGTACAGTTGGACTTCTCACCGCTTGAAAGCTCAGCTCTGCAACAACGTTAGAATGTCACACATTGTATGAGCATGGTAACTCTTAGTGTTACAGGTACAGATGAAACTTAGTTGTGTCTTGCACTGCTTATTGAGACATGCTCTAAAGCAGATTAAGCTGTTTTTACCTCTATGTATATTATGCAGTTTTTCTTCAAATGTAACATCTATGTATCGCCATAGAAAACAGAAAAAAAGATAGTCACGGTAATATGAAGAGAATTTTTTTACAGAATCACGGAATCGGTTGGATTGGAAAAGACTTCTGAGATCATCGAGTCCAGTCCTTGACCAAATGCCACCTTGCCAACTAGACATGGCTCTAAATGCCACATTTGTTCCTTGCACTCCTCCAGGGATGGTGACTGCACCATCTCCCTGGGGAGTCCACACCAGTGTTTAACAAGCCTTTCTGTGAAGAAATTCCTCCTGATATCCAACCCGAACCTCATCTGGAGCAGCTTGAATATCTGTGGTCCTCTCATTCTGTCGCTGGTTGCCTGCTTCTCACCTGGCTACAGATTCCTTTCAGGCAGTTTCAGAAGCGATAAAGTCACCCCTGAGCCTCCCTTTCTCCTGGTTGAACAACCCCAGCTCCCTCAGCTGCTCCTCGTAGGACTCACTCTCCAGACCCTTCACCGGCTTCCTTCCCCTTTTCTGGACTCGCTCAATGTCTTTCTCAAAGTGAGGGGCCCAGAACTGGGCGCAGTGCTCAAGGTGAGGCCTCAGCAGTGCCAAGTACAGGGAGTGAATATTTTAGAGTATTAACTCAGGAAAAAAAATAGTATGCTGGCATTTCAGCTCTTTTTGCTCCGGTTTAAGAAATTCTGTTGAATTTTTGGCTTGGACTGTATTTCTTTCATCATTCTTTCACAACTGAGAATATTCTTTGATGTTTCATCTTCTCAACTCCATCAGTAAGTTCCTTGGTAATTGACCAAATGTAACATGTCTCTTCCTGATAGTAAAGCTGGAAAGCAAACTCTCATTTTAAAATAAGATAATAAAAGTTATGCAGATAAACTAAATGAATTAGAGAATATTAAATGGCCTGCCAAGACAAAATCTCCCAAAATTCAGTTTTGGTAAAGCCCGAGGTGTAAATGGCAATTTATAAGAACAGTTCTGCACAAAGATATAATATGTAAAACTGTAGCTGGGTGAACAGTCATCAACTGTAGGATCCATTCGTAGGAAGAGGTGTAACTGACAATGAAGTGAATTAAAAACTACAAAAAACTATTCTGTTGGAAACAGGATAATATGGCATCTCACTTCACAAAATATACCAATCACAACGATGGAATTGAGGGGAGAAGCAACTTGATCCACTGAAGCAAATTAGAATATGAGATGGTTCTTCTGCTTTGTTTTCCTTGCTGATACAAATCTTTAGAGCAGTTTTCTGTCCGTAGTGCTTGAGCAGAGTTTATTCAGCCCAGAATTCTCCTGTAGTGAGAAGAGGGGAGCCTTGGGGCAAAAGAACTTGGCTTTATTGATCTATTGTGTAAAAGTAGCTGGGACAAAACGTCTTCCTTTGGCACATTCAACTTTCCACTTATAAAACTTTTGCTGATCTTGCTCTTGACATGTCCACCTTTTCTAACTTCTAACTTCTTTCATTTGTTGTTTCCTTCTTTTTTCCAGATACTTTCTCATGCATTGTTGCTCTCCTTTCATCCGCTTCCTCTTCAGACACTATTGACGCTACAAGATGCCAATTCTTGCTGCACCTCTGTAAGCAGTAAGTGGAAGGCAGCTCTTCTTTCCCCTCAAACCCCCCAGAAAATGTAAGGTAAATCTTCAGGCTTAGCAACACTGCTCCTGGCAAGACGGATTTCTGATGAAGGATATTAAATGCAGTATGCACAGAATATGCCATCTGGTGACCTCTAAATAAAGTGTAATATGATTTTATGAATTGTACCTACTGAGATATTAATCTGATCACTTTCAAAAGTATAACCTTATTATAAACCTCATCAGGTTCCATTATACTGCAGTTCTTTTTCACCAAGACCATTCAAACAGTAACAAGTGCTCAAAAGAATTATTAGGTGAAAAAAAGACTGATCTTTTATAAGGAGACAAGAAGGTGTGGCCGTGTGCTCCCTTGCCCCCCTTTCTGCTTAAGGAGAAGTCACACTGGTAGCGATGGCTGCAGCTGCCTTCAGTTGGACTCTGAGGAGACAAATAACAACTCAATAGCTGAGGGCTATAAGTCTTCCTCAACAGCTGAGGGCTAGTTGAGCAAGCACCATCCAAAATATGGCTGGTGTGCAAATTTGATTATAAGTCAACCATCTTGTTCCATAAACAGTGAATGGACCAGCAGGCTGCATGCCAGCATCTGCCCTTGAGTAGGGATGTCTCTCTAGGTTACTCCTTGAGGTTGAGAGAATCCTTATCATGTCAGATACTCAGTAAGTGACATGGGATTAAGCGCACTGAAACTTTGAAGTCTTAGCAAAGTGATATAAAGGATTGTGCATACATAATCCTTTAGATATAAACCATTCACCAAATTGGCACTAGGTCTGGATTCAGCTGCACCTAAACTCCACTCTGGGAAGGAGTTTAGAACTCAAGGGTGTCCTTTCTGAACCTCATGGCTCATCAGGAGGATCTCCCTAACGGTGTTGTCTGACCTTGTCTTCTATGCGGTGAATAATCAAGTGTTTACCTTGCCATTGAATCTCAGTAAACCATTAGCCAATTTTCCATTGAACTCTTGTCCTATATCTATAAAATATATTGTTGCTTCTCTCTACTGAGTAAAGTACATCACTCTTTCCTTGACAGAAGGGGTATTCATAACTTCTCATAATAAAGGCTGCAAAAATGATAATTATATGTTGGAAGCAAACAGGGTGGAACTGGGCAGTTTCTTTTACACTGAAAGAAGGGGAAGAACAACTTGATTATAAATAGCACAAGTAATCTTGGTGTTGGACATGAGACCTTAAAGTAGCAGGACTTTACTAGAACCTTCTAGCACCTGTTGGATCCTCAAATGTAAGTATCTTTATTATAGAGCTTAAAGACAATGCATTAACTTTTTGCTTTTGATTGCAATTAAAGGGACTTATTCAACCATAAGCCTGTTTCTCTGGTTTAGGACTATTTTTATTTGCATAAATACAATTCTTTTTTGTGTATGCACCTCTCACTCTACTAAGAGTTCTATTAATAGAGAGCACATAGTTCTCTGTTTGTGAGAACTAATACAAAGGCATTCCTTAGGAGCGGAAGGATTAAACTAGATCAGTGTAAGAAGTGATGTGATTAGTTGTGAGACTGCAATGCTTTTTCCCCCCTGTTGATTGCAACCTTAAATTTCAAAGAACTATCTGTCAGCAGGAAAGGAAGCAGTGACCATTTTGATCCTTGAAGGGCTGCTAACAGGCAGAGGACACGTAACCTACCCTCTTAAGCCTTAATTTTCTTTTTTTTCCGAAGTTATTTTCAGGAAGTTAAATATCTTTGGAAGGTAGAAAAAGAAAGTATTACATGTGTCAGGGAGCTGTAAGAGTTGCTCCCCAAAAAGTGAGCTGGGAGCCAGGCTGACCCCAGCACAGGCCAGGCAGTCCCTGCACTATCCCAAAGCACTTGAGCTGCATGAGAGTAGGGTGGTGACAGCAAGAGGTCCCGTGAAGGGTCCAGTGAGTATCGCACGAAGCAAGGTAACAAGCCATGTCCTAGGTCAATCCAGGAACTCCAAACAACATTTTGGAAGCAGGTCAGCGGCAGGCATATCTACAACAGAGTTCAGTCCTCAGGTGGAGCTGAAATGGGCTCCTGGGCCCATGGGCAGGGCTGCGTGGAGGCTGCAGGGAAGGATAGTCATAGCCAGTAAAGCTTGTCAGACACCGTAGGGCTGTGAGAGCTTGTCGGGGAAAAAACCCAGACTGTCAAAAATCAAACAGTTCTTTCCATGCAGAAGTTGTCACTTCTATTGCAAATTACCTTAGCACAGTCATTATTACCTCATTTTTCCTAACTCACCACCTTTTTCCGTGCAAAAGGAAGGAGGAAAGCAGATGATCTGGGGGCGTGCACAAGGAGCAAATGCATAGACCACATACTTCATCTCTTTCATCAGAGCATGAATCAGCTTGATTGGTCTCTGCAGGATGGGAGGTTAAGTGTCACAAAAATGGACATACCTAGGCAAATTTTCTATGCCTTTGTCCTGAGTGCGGTTTTATGAAGTAAATATGAAGTTCAGAGAACCTAGTAGCAATGATAGCAAATGAACAGACTTCAGAAAGTGCTCTCCTACCACCCAGCAGATAATGAACCTCTTACCTTCTCTGGCTAATTCAGAACATCACGGTCATTTGGCTTGAAATCAGTTGCAAAGCAAATACTGCATAGAGTTGCATTATAGCTCATTGAGTGATAATTTTGAAGAGATTAATTCATGCTTGAGAGGGAAGAACTTTATCTTTTTCGCCATAAAACCTATTCTCCTCTACATAAGTTAGACCTTTTTGGTCTATGTCTTTACCATGTCCATGTTGTCTTATGTACAGTAAAACTAGAAATCACGAACTACTTTTCTCTTTTTTTGTCACTTTTCCAGCATAATTTTTTTTAGAAAGGCATAAGAAAGGGTCCAGAAAGTGGAGAGACCTGTTCATTACCTCTCATTTTCAGTGTAGTAGGTACCAATCCTCAAAAAGAAGGATCCTCTGAAAGTCTGTTCGCACCCACTGTTAGCTCTCATATTTACTAAATTGAATAATTTGAGACCATCAGCATCACCTCACCACTTGTCTTCATTACCAGCTGATTCATACAAACATTTAATGTAAGCATTGGTTGTGACACAGATATCTCTAAACACCCTTTTATAAAAATCGACCATCTGCTTGTACTATCCAAACCAAGCTCTGAACTAATTACTTATCCTCTGCAAGATCTTTCATCTTATGGCTCTTTCCTTAGATAAATGAACTTGCTATGTTCCTGTATAAAATCAAAGATTATATCAAATGACCCTGCCTTGTCTATGTACTCACTGACTGAATTCCCTGGGCTGACCTCACAGCTGATCCTGCTTTGAGCAGAAGATTCAACTAAAGAACTTCAGGGTTATCCTGTATAGAAATCATGTTGACTATTCCTCAGCTTGTCATAATTATGCAAGAGTCCACTAATTATATTTTTCTTACAGTTTCTGCTAACTTCCCTCACACATACATCAGTCTCACTTGTTTGTGGTTTTGCAGGTGGCCCTGTAAAAGAATTTCCACATTTTCCATTCTCCAGTCCCATCATACTTAGACTGCTTTATAGAGTAAATATGCTCACCATAGCTAGAAGTTACAGACCACTCCTATTACCTGCACCAGTCTTTCTTTGAATTCATTAAGAATTCCTTCAAACAGAACTTGTTCTCATTACAGCTCATTTTACCTTTTTACCATACCCTTTTCATACACACTTGTTGTATTGAGCTGGGAAGGGGAGGTCAAAAAAAAAGCTATTAGAGCATGATTTGGTCAAAGAAAAACCCCTTCTTGGTTTTCTGGAGAAAGCCTCGCCCATCCACTTATGCATATTCATGTACCCCTGCACGACTCATGCATATTCATGTACTCTGCAAGCTGTAACCAAATCCCTATGCCTGCCCCTCTCTCCCCATTGGTTGGTTTGTAACACCCGCCCTTTCCTCCCTCTCTCCCCATTGGCTGTTCTGTA
>VZTA01011701.1:176662-209222 GCA_013398855.1 Mohoua ochrocephala
ACACACTCTGACTTGAGGCAAATCATGACAAAATTTTCCAGATACAAGTTTGAGTTTGTGTACTTAATTCAGTACTGATCTTTTGGCAATATCTCATCTGCCATCTTGCCCTTAGTTTTTTGGGTTGGTTTGAGGATTTTTTTTTGGTGTTTTTTTTTTCCCCCTCTATGGTGACTTGTTACTTGGCATGCCATTGCATTTGATTAACATATTTTCCCTCTGAAAACAACCTTTTTTTTTCTAGCATAGATTCCATGTGCTAACACTATGGTTATAGCTCTGAGGAAGGCTTAAACTCCCTTGTTTTCCTGTTACTTGTGCATGTAGTACATTTGTTCCCTAGTACGTGGGGTGAAATTTGACATTTTATTGCCATAGAACACTTTTATATTAATATCATGTTCTGTCCAATAACTTGTGAAATACAGTTCATATGTACTAATACTAAAACTTCTATGCTTGGCTGCTGCTGGCTTGAAAAGCATAGCAACTGTCTCTGGTTTTCAGCATTACGAGTCTTTGTGTCCATGTCCAAGGAGCTACAAGCAAGTATAGGTCTTGTTAATTGCAGTGATTCTTTTTTCTACTCAAAATTAACAGGGTAATAAGATAATAACCACACCAGTATTTATTATTCTAACCATGTTTTATTGATAGTCATATTTGTTCTGTTAGCAAACAGCTTAGTAGGAAAGAAGGACAGAAAGAAGTTATTATTAAGGTCTCTCCTATCATTCAATTTTTACAGTATTTCTTGGTTACAGAATTTTTCTCTGCCTGTTACTATATCTATCCATCACCACCGTCTAGGCTTCATAGGCTGCTGTATTTCTCTAATTAATTTCCCTTGCATCTTATTTTGTTTTGAACAGACTATTGAAAAGCAGAGGTCACGAGATCTATGTGTGCTATGGATGTACGTGGCCAATTAGACTTTGGATTCAGTCGACAGCATTGAGAAGAAAGGAGGCACTTGTGAGATCTAACTGGATTTTACCATACTCATCTGAGAATATTTTTGTATGTGAGATTTATATATAATCTTTAATATAAGATTTAACTCTGTAGCAGTCCTTTCACTGAATATCTCTGCCTTCTCCTTCGCTTTCAGCATCAAAAGAGGTTTCAGAATGAAGCCATCTGAATTTTATAGGCAGCAAAGAAATAATACAGAATTAAGAGAAACTAGTCATAATGGCATCCCAGAAGCAGAAGATAGGCCACATACCATTTATCATGGTAAGCACAGAAATGAAAAAAGAACCAAAAAGAACCCCCAAAAATAATTAATTTATATTAACTGAGGAAATGGATCTTGACTTTCCAGCTGTTTGTAATAAGGCCATAGTATGAACTGAATTAATGTGATTTCATGAAAATTGAAAATAAGAATATATGCAGAAATATTCCTTAATGTGAAAAAAGTACATAGGAAGAACAAAATCATCTGTCTTGTTCTCTTTTTTTGGCAAGCAGTTTCTGGCTTTGATCAATGCTATGAAACAAAATGAGTAAAAGCTATTACATTTTTATTCTCTATTTTGTTAAATTGATGAAAATACATATTTCATCTGCTT
This sequence comes from Mohoua ochrocephala, assembly GCA_013398855.1. Taxonomy (NCBI): domain Eukaryota; kingdom Metazoa; phylum Chordata; class Aves; order Passeriformes; family Acanthizidae; genus Mohoua; species Mohoua ochrocephala. Next base: position 178,240 of record VZTA01011701.1, read on the forward strand.
TACATCTGGTACAATTATGTTTTTACAAGAGCTCCAGGAGTGCTGTCAGATGACAGAAGTACTTAGTCTTTGGCAATTTAGGACGTGAATATTTTGATAGCCTTTTTTGCAGTCCAGATTTTACAGTGCTTTTTTTCTTCACATATTTTATTTCCAATTTTTGTGGGTTGTAGATTCAAGCCTGCAGTGCTTGAATCAACTGCTAAATTCCACAGAACCCTTCTACGTGCATACGGCTTGAAGCGAATGCTTGATCTCTATTCAAAATTAAAACTGAAAATATGTCGAAGAACTGTATGTATGTTGTAGCAGAAAGTTGTTGTAAAGAGCCTTCTATTTAAGAGGCACCCAGGGGCCAGATTTGTGACTGCACTGTGCCAGCAAGAGAAACGAGAGTCTGAGCTAGACATTGTCTTCTTTGGGTCATTAAGATTGACCTTCTCAGGGTACTGTGCTTCATTTATGTAGTAGTTGGTTATCAGTCTATGATTCAATAAAATCTGAGCTGCAGCTACTGTTATTCAAATCTTTAGCTATGTTTATTAATATTTTTTAATATCTTAAAACCTGAACTTGATTGTTTTTCTTCTCTGCAATTCCAACAGTTCTGAAAGAAAACTCTGTTTGTCCAAAGGTAAAAGATTAATTGCTTTCATTCTTCAACTAATTACAGAGAACTGCAGATAGCACAGAAGAAAACTTTGGCATATTCTTTTTCATAAATGCTATTAAAAAAAAAAATAATCAAGATGTAAAAGAAAGACTGCTTTTGTTACTTGAATAATAATGATTGGTCTTTGGTAATACCACTAAAGGGCCTTTAAATCAAAATTTTTTCCTGCGTAGGGGTGGAAAATGAGCTTATTTTTTAAGATGTCCTAGTCAATTTAACAGACATTGTAGGGGGCTGCAGTTGAACAATAATTATCTAAAGTCTCTGTTGTGGAGGTTGGTAGGCAATAGACATCTATAATGTTTAATGCAATTTTCCCACTGCAAAATATTCTCTGTAAGTACACAACACTGGCTTCACTTCCACTGTGTTGAATTACACCCACTATTGGTTTTAATCAGTGCTCTTGACTAAAATTCTACTTCCACTATAATTTTACTTGTCCAAGTAGAATGAATTGAGTTCAAGTTCATGTACTCAAACTGAGCTACGTGGCATAATTAGAAGCACATTCTTCTTTGAACATGGTCAAATGTGAATTATCTTCCCAATCTCTTTGCTTTGATGGCCCTTCTAGCCTATATTTTTTAGAGCTAAAGACAACTGTTCTAAGTAGGAGTTTCATTTGACCAGTAAATAAATTCATTTCTTTCATTTGACCAATAAATAAGTCCAATTCATTGTTGGGGGATACCAATATAGTTGCGATATCTGAGCATCAAAATAAATGACTTGAAATAATGAATGTCTGAACACATGCAATTTTGATTTAAACTGACAAAAGCTTTGTTTGCTCAAAATCGTAGGAGTTTTCCACTCAAAATTAAAGATTTGAAAAAAATCAAAGCTTTTATTTGAAATCAATTTCATTGTTTCTTTTGATAATCATATGAAAAATGTTTTCTAAATGCCTATGTCCTATACCATGACTGTATGTTCTACGCCTTATATAAACAAATGCATTTAAAAAAACCCCAACCAAACACGAGATGATGTCAAAACACTTGGGAATATTACATCCCATAGAAAAATTCAGGAATTAGTCTCTGTTTCTTTCTTTTCTCCCAAGTTAAAACTAGATTAAGGTGTTGAGTTTTTTTAAATTATCACCTTTGTTGTCTAGCGTTTAGATGGCTGTTTGAGATCTGTTTAAGAGCTTTGATGTGAACCTGAGTTCTTGGGGAAAAAATGTTTTCTGTTATGTTTTGAACTGGCTGCTCTGTTTGTATTCCCATTTCAAATTTTGTTTGCAAAATAAACACAGCGAAAATAATTAGTAATTGTTTAAATTTTTTTGTGTGTAAAAAAATTCATAGATCTAAACTTCAGAATGTTCACAGTGCCCAATTTTTGCTTGAGTGAAAAAGCTTTTCAAAAAAAGAGAGAAAAATGAATTGTTTTGAGGAAGGAAGAATACAAGGCTAAGCAAGGGACAAGTGTCCCTTACTCTCATTGTCATTAAGAGAAAATGCAAACACAATGTTTTTCTAGCTGCATTTTCTCTGTCACAAGATCTTGTTATACATTTTTTGGTCAAAATATATAGGGTTTTAAGTATCAGGAATGCTTCCAATAAATTCTCATCTACAGATTTTCCTTTTGGATAAATTCAGTATATCGAATGTTTTAAATTTTTCAGTGCACAACCTTTTTTTTTTTTTGTCTCTATTTCAATTAATTCTATCTCTTTCCTAAATCCTTTTGAATAATATAACATCCTTTTCAAGTCTGAATACTTAAACTGGTGACAGTGCCTCCATATTTACATATCAAGTGTGTAAATTGCATAAACTTCTGCTGTAAGATTGTTCCAGGACTGCATTAATTTGCCAGCAATATGAACAATCTGAGCTGTCTTGGCCAGACCATGTCACTGAGAAGCCCTGTTCAATTATTTATGAACACCTTCACCCTTACCTTTTCAAAGTTACGTTTATATTACTTATACTGTCGGTCTGGTCTATGTGTCTTGTTTCTAGATGGATGACTTCACCTGTAGCTATATTCAAATTAAGCTTTATACATCATAACATCTATTCTGTCTTAATAAAATATTTATGCTGATGACTTTTCTGTGGACTTCAGAAGGAAAGCTGGAAGCATAGCTTGCTGTAACAGTGGCACCATTAATTTAATGATTAATCTTTAGAAAATCAAATTCAAGTCGTTAGAATTCCTGTGTTTTCCCTAGGAGATCCTGAGGAGGAGTAAGGGCTTAACATAACCCTGCCAAGCTATAGGTTTTGGATATGGTAACAGACATCAGACTAGCACCTTTAGGGGAAAAAAAAGTCTCTAAATGACAATACATGAACAAATACAAGCCAGTAGTATAATTAACAAAATAATTTCACTAGTACAATTATCTAGGTCAAAATCCCCAAGAAATCCAGTAATTCCCAGATACTGGGCTAAAGTTAATGTCCAGGTGTGCAATGGCTTACATGCTCACGGTGGTGAGGCAGGCTGGGAGGAAGCACGGCACAGAGCTGTCTTTGAATGAGTCACTTGGATCAGTCAGACTCCGGGCATTTTGAATTTCCTTGACTGTTCTCTTTTGCTAGGTTGCAGAAGCACTGTCTGGACTTGGTTACACATCTTCATAGCCCAAGAAATCATTTAGGTAAATTTAGCAATGTAAGAGTCACTTCCTCCCTAAGTAGTACTACTGTAGATAAAAACCGGGCTCCCCACTGACTGATACGGGAAGAGGTGAAGGTGAGGGAGAAAAGTTAAATGTTTACGGCTTATAATCTGTGATTCATTTTGGTATTTCAGCAAAGAGTGAAACACTTTTCATGATGTGAGTTTCAGCTTCAACTCAACTGGTCTGAATGGAAGCCTTTTTAATGTTTATGCAATGTAAACAATTTTGCACATTTAAAAAACATCTGAATGTTGGGCTGTAACTCTTTTACCATAAAACCATTCCCATTTCCTGTAATTTCTTTTTTTTTAATATATGTTACTGCTATATGTATAATTTTTACCTGTCAATATTCACTCCAGAAGCTTAATTTTTTGTGACTTTTGTTCTTTTTAATCCATTCTTCCTTTTTGTGATAATAATAACAATTTGTTGAATTTAAATATCAATGATATTCCATGCATTCTGTATTGTTAAAAACCCCTAAAATTTTCCAGAAATATATTTTTCCTGAAAAATACATTAGTAGCCATTTCTGCTTATGTAAACAATAGATATCAGATATAATCAATTTTTTTTATCCACACTATAATTTCTCTTCATACTTATATAGTTGTTTTTGCTTTTTTATGTAGATGCCCTGGTAAAAAACTGGTCACTACACTAGTTGAGATGGTATGCTATTATCCTAGATAATATTTTAGAAGTCTTTAATAATCAGTTGCTCTTTTCTATTCTTTATAATGACACACCTACTTATATTGAATATCATTATTTTATCCTGTGATGACATGATTATATCATTTTAGAATAAGCTTCAGTAACTATTTAACAATAGCTAATAAACCCCGATGCAAACTGTGTTTAATGGAAAGAAATAAAATTGAGATCTTGGAATGTTAATTCAATTTTTAAGTAACCATATAATCAGCAAGAATTATTTACCTGGCAAAGTGCTTGTACATATTGAAAATCTCATTATCTGGTTTATTACTCAGCAGAGCTTTTGCTGCACAGATAAAATCTGGAAAGACTATTTCTTCTGGCTAAGAAAGCATTATTTATAATAAATATCTATATGTGGTCAATGCAATTTATTTTAATATAACTTTACAGGCACCTTGGCTTCTTTTGCTAGCAAGTTCTATTTCAAAGAAAAGAGATGAAAATCTCAGTCTCCCAGTCTCTCTCAGGCTTAAGAGACTAGATTTGTGTCTTTACTGTTTCATGACTATAACCTATGGAAGAGCTGTGAATGTCACCTATCTTAGGAAATCACCTTGGAATCAGTTCGACCTTAACAGAAGCAATTTTTTAAATAACATCAACTGAATTTTTTACATACTTGGTTTCATCTCATTATGTTTAGCTGTTGGGCCCTGAAATAATGAGATAATTACCACTGTGGATCAGTCTTCTATCGTGCCCATTTGATTTCGGTTATATGGGAATATTTTGCTTCATTTATTTATTTTTATTAGAAAGAACTTGACAGCCACTCCATTAAGAAAATTCTTCATCATTCTTTACTGTTACTTTCATTTACCTATGATCCCTGCTCTTTAGAATGTCATTTAGGTTTCAGCTTAAAAATATGAATTGATTCATCCATAAATAAGTGTACAGAAAATGGATGAGAATTTACTGCAGAAGCGTTAGTTAATTTGTATTAAAATAGCGTATAGAACCTTGGTGAGCCTCCATAATTTAGAAATCAAAAAGAATAGGAGAGTAGCTGTTGAGCCAGATACTTTTTATGGGCTCTGGTGTGGGAAAATTTACTGATCATTTCGAATTATTTTAAAGTGTTGTAGATCTTGTAGATTTTGTAGATATGTACTACATAACATATATTCTTCCCTGAGTTATTATCTATCAAACAGTGAATTTACTGACTCAAGCACAAAAAAGATGGCAGATCTGATTTGCCTGAACTTTCGTAATCAAATATCTTCTTTCTCTGAAGACTGACTGTGATTTGATATCAATATTAGATTATTGTGATGGTAAACACGGGGCTTATCTTTCACCTCCTCTGAGAGGAGGTTTAGTGTCTTTTACAATATTGACTCCTCCTGAACTGTATCCTTTTCCCTCATACTGACCCTATACTACACCCTTCAGAAATGAGGAATCAGATTGCTGCAACGATATTCAAACTTTTGTGTGCCAGCTATGGGAGGGAATAATATGACTGTGTATACAGTATTTAACTCTAGGCATGCTTAAGAAATTTGGGATTTCATACATTTCTATATGTTTAGCACTTCAGATAGTGTAAATTTACTTGTTGATTGTGAACTGTTGATAAGTTCTTAAAATAGTACATGAAGTAACAATTTCTTAAAATATAAGTGTTTACCTACAGGCAGCTATGTTTGCTAGATTAATAATATTGACAGTATTTAAAATATGATTAATCAAAATAAGCTTTTTTTTTTCTTTTCAAAAATGCAATAAACCAAGAATTTTCAAACATAAGGTCTCTGCAAGAATTAATCCTTGAAAATAAAAATTAATGATAACTTGGACATCATTCCAAGATGATCTTAGTATTGACTTGAAGCATTGTTTTAGGCAGTAATTTCATTTTAATGAAAGCTTCTTAAAAATTAGATATTCCAGACACATTCTTGAACTTCACTGAAATTTAATTGTTAATATTTTATTTTGAAAGTACACAAAAATATTTAATATTTAGAATGTTAGAGTAAATCTTTGTTATTATTGATAGCATTTATGTTGGCCTTCTATTTTATCTCCACATAAAAAGCCATTTTACACTTCTTAAAATTTCAGTTTTGCAGTCATTTTTCGGCACATCAAATATAAAATGCAGGAGACTGTGTTTGAGGAGAATGATGAAAATCTCCAGAAGGCAACTAAACATAAATCAGATAGTTTGCTCAAAATGAGCATTTGGCTTTAAAGGTTATTAAGAATGTTCGGGAAAAGACTGACTAAACAGCTCTCAAAAGCATGTACTTACTTGTCTATTCTTTGTCAAGGTGGTACTTTTAATTTCAAGACCTAGTAGATTAGTTCCATGCAGACATATTTATATATGGAAGGAAGGAACTGATCTTGTACCTCTTCTGCTGTTGACCCAAGTTAAATAATGAAATTATAGAATCATAGAAAGTCTTGGGTAGAAGGGACCTTAAAGATCTTCTTGTTGCAACCCACCCCACTAGACCAGGTTGCTCATCCAACCTGGCTGTGAAGATTTCCAGGGATGAGACAGCCACTTCTATGACTTCTCTGGACAAAATACTCCAGTGCTTCTCTGCATTCTGAGTAAAAAATTTCTTCATAACATCTAATCTATTTATATAATGTGTGTGGTGTAAATGACATCAATCAAAACACTTTTAATTTTAGAGTAAAATTGTGGAGACTAGAACTATCTCTAAAAATGTAACCTCTATAAAAGGAATCATTACAACTGAATAATTAAAAATCATTGCAAAGAGATGAGGATATTATTTCAGATGGGTTCTAATTCTTCATCTCTGTGTTCCGATCTTAGGAAATGCATTTATCTTCCTTAATTTTATGACAGGCATAGGCAAGAAGTTTGCAAATATAATAAGCATTTCTAATCTGACTGCATCTATCCAAGTTATGCACCCTAATTTTATCAGGTAAAGAATGTTCTATTTTAACAAATAGTTTTTAGAACTGTCTGCTTTAAAAGCAGCTGTGTTTCTTAGTAAATTGAGGTAAGTTAAGTTAAAAATAAACAAAATTTATGGCAGCAAACGACCAAATTTTGGAATTTTATTAAGCAAGATTTTCAGATTCTCCTCTTTATTCTTGTGCTTCAGATGCAGTGAAAAAGTTCCAAAATATCTTCAGGACCGAATAGAATATCAAAATTTTAAAAACACAATAAAATGTTAGATTATTTTGAATTCAAAACAGGAAATTAATGAGTGCAGAGGTAACAATGACTACCATGTCTAAAATTGCCTAAAACATCCTGCCAGTATATATTTATTTCAAGTAATTTTGAAATTCAGTTTGTGAACAACACTTTTTTGTGCTAATAGTGTAATTTTAGTATGCCTGCCATTTTTGAGCACAAGGAATATATGGAAGTCTCCCTTTGCAAAGAAAATAGCATTTAACTCTCTACAATCAAAACAACTCATAGTTAACTGAGTTGAAATTGTATCGACAGAAAGCATTGTCACTGGATTGGGCCTTAATCACGTGAATACTATTTTCTCCTTAGCATGAGTAAAGTATTTGTTCCCCAATGCTGATTCCTATCCAGTTTAACAAAGTTAAATTTCAAAATGTAATACTTGTGTTTATTCCAGTTAAGACAGACGTCGGTTTTATCAGTATACTTTGATGGAGAATACATTTAGGACACGGATCTCCTGGACATAAACCACTCTTCAACTCACATCTCACAACACATAATTTGCATTGTCAATCTCTTCCCCACTATTTTCAAATTCTATTCTGAAACTCCCCTACATATTTTTCCCTCATTACCAAATTTGCCTTACAGCTCAGATCTTTGATTACTCATATAGTATCCATATTGTTAACCTCAGGCTCCTGAGCTTCCCTCTGTCTTGCATACTGCTTATCATGCTGGCTATCTTTCTTTCATTTTTTTTCCCTGAAGGTTTCTAATCACAATCTGGAACCTCTTATTCCCAGAGGGGGTTTTTTTGTTTTGGTTTGGTTTTTTGTTTGTTTGGTTTGTTTTTTTGGTTTGGGGTTTTTTTGTTGTTGTTAGTTTGTTTGGGGTTTTTTTGGTTTGGTTGGTTGTGGTTTTTTTCTTAAATTCTATACAGTTTCAAAAAAAAAAAAAGTGTGTCTTTTGTCCCATTTCCAGAACTTCTTCCCCATTCTTCTGTTTTTTGTCAGATTCTGGCAGAGTTTCAGGTGTTTAAACATACCCTTTCAGAAATTCTGGATTATCTGACATATCTGCCTGAGACTGGCGGATACAATGCAGGATCTACAGGAGACATGCCCTTCTGAACATCAAGAGCATCTGAATAGCACCACTTCCTAGCATCTACAGCAGCATTAGACTCTTCTGTTCAGATACCTGATTCATTCCTTCTGTGTCCTAATTAAGGCTTATCTTTCCGCAGTCTTGCATTGTTTCCTGATTACAGGCAAAGAAAATATTTAGACTATTTATTTCTATGTTTTACTTCAATCTCCACAGACCAAGAACAATTGTTACAGGAAACTTCAAGGCTGTCCTTCCAGCTTTGGGCTGATGTGGGCTCGGTCACTGCAAAAGAAGTCCCATGTGCTTTAGCGGTTCTCTTTGTTAAGCTCTGAAAAGGATCTGCTGAGCATGAAGGGTTTTTATGCTTGATTGAATTCACAGGGACTTTCACAGGGATAGTGAGACACAAGCTCCTCACAGGAATATGTGGCTATATTTGAGAAATGTCCCAAATGCCAGGTCCCTGTTGCAAAGCAGAATTTTATAGCTGTGATCATAAAAAGTTTTCAGAGTTTATTTTACACGTGCATGCACCCACCTATGCATTTCCTTGACTTTCTTCTCATATAGTATTTAAATGTTTAGTTTTTATAATAAGTCTATTTGAGATACATGAAAATTTATCCCTAAAGTCTAAACCTAGTTTTCAGCAAATGGTAACAAAATCTCTAATGTAAAATGTCAGCAATATATATAAGAGATAGTATTATTGAACTACCCATTAAAAAACTTTTCAGTTTGGTCTAAAACTGACAAATGTGAAATAGCCCTTTTTAAAGGTTTATAAAGAAAAATTTAAGTTAAGGGTTTTTACCTTTCATGCTATAGTGTCTTTTCTAGTAAAAATTGATTCGTGTTTCTGATAGATGATGCTTCCATCTATATATTAGCAGAAATGGTCTGTTTAAACAAAAAACAATCCAAGGGGTTTTTTAGCTTAAGTGGATTTTTTTAAATTGGTGTTTTGTGGTTGGGTTGTGGGATTTTTTTCTTCATTCTACTATTTCTTTTGCAGAGACTGTTTTAGAAAAAATGGCAAATTATATATTGGGTTTTGTTAAAGATTTTGAAATGATTAGTCTATTGCTAATGATAGTCAATGGCTGAATCACTGTTTAAATTGTTTTCTTTAGCCAGTTAAATTACATATTTATGTAGATATATTTATGTCTATCATTAGAAGCACCCCAGGCTTTTCATTCCAAGAATAGCCTTGTCATTCACTGGATTTCGATAACTTCTCAGAAGACTGAAAATTACATTGTTGACACTAAAGGTAGTCTCATACTTGCCCAAAATGAGTCCTTTTCTATTTTTCAGACATTGTTACTTGGATTGGTTGCTGTCATCCCATGTATATTGAAATTATGTAACTGTAGGAAGTTGCATAATATATTTAATTGAAAGATGTCTGTATAAAATAATGGTTGGGCTACATTAATCGCTCTCTGCTTAACTTGCATTACTGCTTCCAAGGAGCGTCCAGGAAGTCCAAAGAGTGTCTGTTTGCCATCAGAATTCAATCCTTCCAGTCCTAAGTACACTGAAAAAACCAAGGACATTCCTTCATGAGATGCATAAGTTTAGCACAGTGACAAGATAACAGTCGACCATCCAAAACAGAACTGTCACATTTCTGTACTTGTACTTCTGGGAATCCAGTATGCCTCATTTTGCCAACAGTCATCTCAGAGTAACTCTATAGGTAAAACTAAGACATCTCTCTCTACACGAATGTATCTGAACAGACAATCAGTGAAGAATAAAACCCTCTCAACTTCCAGAACAGGAAGTTTGTCAGAAGACAGTTCAATCTCCAATCTCTTGGCCCTGCTTCTCAAACCCAAAACCAAAAATTCATAGCTCTACTGGTTACCAATTCCCACAACCTCAGTAAAGATAATGGTTTCGTAACACATTGTCACAGTCCTCATCAAATCCCAAACTCATTAATCTCTTTGTACTCCATAGTTTATGAACTACTTCTCTCTTTTCCCTAAGAGATAACTACTTATCAGGTCTCTATATCCTTCTCTTTCTATCTATCTCTTGCATCCTCCTCCAGTCCTTTTTCTTACAGCCACAGGTATATCTAGTGTATTTTGTTTCAGAGATGATGACCTAAAGAAAACACAGTTGGTTCCTAGGCTCAAAATCCGAATCTATTTTTGACCTGAGGAAAAACTAGAGTTCCTGAAAACTTGTCTGAGTTTTCCAGTTATATTTTCTAGTTTAAATAAGGTATTACCTCTGTCCTAATACCCTGTCCTGACTTTTTTTCTTGTCCAGGCTTTCTGAAAAATAAAATGGAAAGTAGTGATCAGAGACAGATTGTTAAGGCAGATATATAGCTGAAAAGATATAAATATATATATATATATATACACACACACACACTCTGCAGCTGCTAGAAGCTTTGTCTGTGTGTGACAGAGCCAATGCCAGCTGGCGGTAAGAAGGACCTGCCCCTGGCCAAAGCCGAGCTCATCAGTTGAAGCATCTCTGGGATAACTTATTTGAATAGATAAAAAACCTGCACAATGGCACCCAGAGAGAGGAGTGAGAATACGTGAGAAAAGCAGCTCTGCAGACACCAAGGTCAGTGTAGCAGGAGGGGGAGGACATGCTCCAGGGGCTGGAGCAGATTCCCCTGCAGCCCTTGGTGAAGATCATGGTGAGGCAGCTGTGCCCCTGCAGTCCATGAGGGTCCATGGTGGTGCAATGGATGTCAAAAAGAGGCTGTAACCCCATGGGAAGCCTGGCCCCTTGGAGAGAGGAGCCCACACTGGAGAAGGTTTGCTGGCAGGACCTATGACTTCATAGGGGACCCACTCTGGAGCAACCTGCCCTTGAAGGACTGCACTTCATGTGCAGCATATTTCAGTAAACTCAGAGTTCTCATTAATGTTTTGAAATAATGAACATGGATATGACACAGTTTCAGGGAGTATTTTTGTTGTGTTGGTTGGTTTTTATTTCTTTTTTAAAAATCTCTTCTTTTTCATCATATGCTAGCTCAAATGTTCTTATAGGCTTGTGAACCTTAGAAAACCTGGCACAATTTTGGGGATTACAAATTTTCACAGGCATGTTTTTCTTTCTTATCTGTGTTACGGATTTGCATAGTTGCAGTTTTAATAAAGAGACAATTTGCTGTAATTTTGCTTGCAATACATGAATCAGTATATATGGAACAGATTTTAAGCATTAGGCTTTATTTCAGACTGGATAAGAGATTCTGTATGTCAGGTATTTGGCTGGGTTAGCAAAGACTTCCAGAGCTTCAAGGAATTGTTAAATAACTTGTGCAGAAACTCAGCCTTAGAACTGAGGCTTATTTTGAAAGATATAATTCTCTCCAATTTACTGATGAAAATGGTGTAAGGTAATCAATTGATACTTGCTGGGTATAAGACTTTGCAAGAAAAAAATATACCAGGTAATATCCCACTCCTTATTACGAGTACATATTCAAACTTCTAACGGGGTAATAAGAAGGTAGCTTGCCTAGCTTTGTGCGAAGTAAATAAAATATCAGCTGTCTGGTGCTGAGTTCTGTCTGGGCTGTTATGTCTGCTTTCTCAGGTTGTAAAAGAGAAGAAGGGGAAAAGTGATAACAGGAGTGCTAGGTTATAATAGCTTTGGGTTTACTAATGGTCTTTTTATGGAAGGGAAAATGAAAAAGATGATGATTACTTCGGATTAGTGTTCTTCAGCTATAGAGATACATTAAAGTCTTTTATGTAGATCCATTTCCCAAATAGTCAGATGTAAAAGCATCTTGTTCTGTCCTGAAGTAAAATCTTTCAAGACATTGAATATCTTCTCTAGCCTCTTAAGATACATAAACTGTAGGAATGGGGTTACAGAAACAAATGTCATTGTTTTCAAAATAATTGGAATAATTTGAGGGTCAGTATTAGAATGGGAATTGTTGTTCTTTGTAAGAATACACCTTTCTCGCACTAAAGCTTGTTAGAACCTAAGAAGCCAAAAACATCTCACACTAGCAGCATTAAAGAAACAAACAAACACATAAACAAAAACCAAAAAGAAGTGAGAAGGAGGGCTTGTTAACATAAAAATCAAGTCATAAATAATTTAAACTGAATCAATTTTTTTATGTAAAAGTCAAGCAATTGCTAAGCTTAGCATGCATCTGTGGCTGTTTACCCTCTCTTATTTGTATAATAAAATGTTATTTTAGCAGTTAGCATATTAACGTCCTGCAGACTTCCATTTGTACTGTTGAAATTACATATTCAAAGATAGTTTGGTGTGAACTCAAGAAATGTAAATATAAAGTAGGACAGACATACTACAGGATGGATATAACAATGAAAGAAGGAATAAATTTCCATAATATCACTAGCAAAAGGCTTAAAATTGTGATAAAAGAAGCTTTGTGCTTTCTAATGAAGCAGCGAGAAAGATTTAGTAAGTATGATAGATTAGAAAAATGCTTCCTGCTCCTATTTCCAACTTAAAAAAATTATCTGACCGGATTTTCAAAATTAGAATTGTAGAGCTATGTAAAATTAATCCTTGTGCTTTGAAGATGCTCTCCTTGAAAAATCAAACAGGTCTCCTAGCCTCTTTCTCTTCAGGACAAATTCTCTTGGGATTGTACCAAAAAGGTTCCTGAATATCTGTTTTCCTGAAGTTCAGTAATTCTGCTGTGTGTCTTGCTTATATCTCTCAGGACCTTACACCCTAGTCCCATGGTTGTGGTAGCCAAGCCTGCCCTTGACTTTATTCAGTGCTTCTTCATTGTTTGTGAGCAGCAGGTCCAACAGAACACCTTCTCTAGTCTGTAGATTGATCACCTGTGTCAAAAATTGCCTTCAACCCATTCTGGAATTCTCACAAACTGCTTGCACCATCTCTAGTCCCCTTACAGCAGATATTAGGAAGATTTAAACCTACCATGAGTACCAGGGCCTGCGATGGTAAGGTTTTTCTCCAGCCATCTAAAGCAGGCCTCATCCATCTCCTCTTGATCCAGTGGTCTTAGCAGACACCTGTTACTTCACCTGTGCTAGTCTGTCTTCTGATCCTTATCTCCTGCTCACTAGTTCTTTACTGCTTTCTCTCTGGCTCCAAGGCAGCTTTTACATTTGAGCCACTCCCTGATGCGAAGCACAACCTCCTCCTTGCCTTCTCACCTTTATCAATCCACTGCAGCACTCCTCTATAGAGAGACACCCCATCTTGTCTTCATAATCCCAGTGACATTATAGCTCTGCCACTTTGCTTGGATTTCTAATTCATCCTGCTTCTTCTCTATACTACATCCATTTTCATACAGGCATTTGACTTGGCCCCAAGTCATATCCCATGTCTCTCCAGGTGTAAGAATATCCCCTGCAATGTTGCTGCTGAGATACGTCTATTTTGCCCCTTGTGCCCTCACTTCTCTTCGGTTTAGGAAAATGCGACCCAACACAAACAGTTTAAAGTACTTGTCACTACATCAGCAAGTTTGCTGGCAAAGACACTCCTGCTGACTGCCAGATATCCCATCCCTACACAGCAGTGTCATTGCTCACAGAGCAACGGGATCACGGAAGCCAAAGCATTGTTTGCAACACCAGGCCTGTGTTGACTCACTGAAGGAGCGACCTTCTGTTGGAGCCTTTGCCCCCTTACTGGAAAGGCAGAGTCATCACCTGTCTGCCTTACCTTTCAGTGCATCCCTTGGGCTCTGAAGAATCCTTGGTGCACTTTGGGTTATTCTTATATCACTCTGGAAAAAGGAGCAGGGGGTGTTAGTCCAAGGGTCAGGTAAGCCTTGACTTTTCTTCTGCGTCATCTCAGACCTGAGGCACTGATAAACAAGAAATACCCATAAAAATCAGGCCATGTTGACAGATAGTTCCTTTCATCCCCCTTGGAAGGGGTCTCTTATAACTACCACATGCCTTTTTAATCTTATTTGGGCTCAGCTTGCTCTGAAAGAGCCCCCAGTGGGTTTGGTTCATCTTTAATCAATGCCCAGAGCACTAGATGTATGCTCAAGTTGCTGATTTGCAGATGGAGCAGGAGGTTTTCCTGCCAGAAGTCACAGCCTATTCTGTCCAAACAGTCTTTCTCCTTCACCTCTTTGAACCTGATTACCAGCTGCTGCTGCTCTCTCCTTGCCTTGCACGGATCAGGTTCTTGCCTCTGCAGCTTTACTGAAAAGAATGCTTCAACACCTTCCTCAAACTCCCTTATGCTGTGCAGTCTCTCATCTTTTCCCGCTGCTCTTTCATCCAGCAGCTCAGTGCCTTGGTCACCTCCCAGAGAGGAGGCCCCAGGCCATATTTGCAGCATGAAATCCAAGCAGTGGCCAGAGCCGTCTCTGTGTCAGAGCCAATAGCATCAGTCAGCACTGGAACTTGTGTCTTGTGGCACACTAAGACCATCACTGCGCTGTCTCCATGTGGTCCTGCTCAATCCTGAGCAGCAATGCAGCAATGGCAGGCCCCTGTGTGCCTCTCTTCACCAATTGCAGTCACAGTGGCTGTGTCTCCAGTGTTTCAGTCTATAATTCCCAGCAGCAGCCTGCACATTAGGCAAAGCCCAGGAGAATGGGCAGCAGAGCCTGCAGTTTCTATCTAAACTGGGAGCAGCAACCACAAACAGCAGCACCAGCAGCCCCCAAGAAACCCTACCTAGTCCTGCCAGCTGACCAGCACCTTCTCACCAAGCTCCCAAAGCTACATTGCAAACAGCATGGCCCATTCAAGCTGGCCCATTCCTGCCATGCTGCTTCTTTGCAAGCCCACCAGAGCCTCCCCACAGCCCTTGCCTCCACTTGTAGCTGCTGCTGTAAGTGCTGCCCTCACAGCAGCTGCTTCCAACAAGGCTGACCTTAATGTTACAGTCTGAAGAGCTTCTCAAGTGCAGGGTTTAGTCTAAGACACTCAGCTGTGATATCACAAATAGCAGAACAATGATTTATCAGGCTGTAACACTGAGAAGTATCAGGTTGACAGGAAATGTGCAAAGTAGTAGGTAGGTTTTTCAAGCTCACTGAATACTAAATTTCACTTCAGCATTTAAATAACCATGAAAGCAATTAATCACTATTCTTTTGCAATAAAAATATTCATTCTATGGTATTTTTATTATTATAAATTAAGGTGAAAGGTTTTTCCTGCAGACAGTTTAAAACTTTTAAATGCTGTCTATTATTGAACCGATCCAAACATTACTGCAAGCATAAATTTTAAGCACGGTGGGTTTTTGAGGGCAGCTTCTCATTCAGAATGTGTGTGCATGCTTTTTTTCTCTAAATACTAGTACAATGCAATTGCTACACTTTTATGTATGCTGGGAAAGTTCTTTCTCTACCTTTTGATCTCACTGGAGAAACTCAACACTTTTCAAGAGTGCCAAGATCTTGGAAATAACTCTTTAACATTTTGTTAAATTGGAAAGCTGAGTAAAGGAAAAATTGCAGCTTGAAGATGTGGTGTTAACAGATGAAAAAGAATCCACAAAAATTAACAGCATGCTCTTTGACAAAGACTTAACCTGGGGAAAAGCTTCATTCATAGCTGAGGCCTTTCCGAGACACCAAAGTCAGCGACCGTGTGACACAAATCTATAGAGAACTAGAAACTGTTAGATCTAGGGTTGCAACTAGTCTGTCCCCTCTGAATGACTGGTCCTGAACATCACATATTTTATCCAGCTTATATATCCTTATG
This sequence comes from Mohoua ochrocephala, assembly GCA_013398855.1. Taxonomy (NCBI): domain Eukaryota; kingdom Metazoa; phylum Chordata; class Aves; order Passeriformes; family Acanthizidae; genus Mohoua; species Mohoua ochrocephala. The sequence continues at coordinate 194,241 of VZTA01011701.1, forward strand.
TGAGCATAATTAGAAAAAGTTATAACTTTGTGCATTGCCATTTGGAACAGCGAGCAGTGAAGTCATCTTCATCATCTGCTAATGAATAGGCCACTTAAACAAATAATGCTTTAAATAAACACAGCTTATCAAGACAGGTGAGCTAAAACAAATGTTACTATACTGGTGCCATTTACCCAGCACTTACTGGTACATTTATTGAAAAGGCCATACCTGGAGCAGCAGGATTCTGTCATCAATATACTGCGGGTTACTGAATAAAATTTGTCATATTTTCCAGATCGAGACCTTATTTTATCCATGCCAAATGTTATTCCATTTGGCTTATTTAGTTAGAAATTATGAAAAGCAAAGACAAAAAATAAATGTGAAGAGTGAAGTTTTACTAGAGCGGGATAAACCAAGTTATCATTTAAAAACCTAGAGCTCACCTGCAGACTGTTTAATTGAATCGTGTAAACATGCTAGGGCTTTTTGATTTTGGGGTTTTTTTTAATTGTTCCATTGTAATGTCTCCTGATTCCAGATGTGGCTTTCTCTAATTCCCCTACCACTTTTAGTCTCTCTAGTCAACAAATCAGTTCTCTCTCAGCTGGCTTTTTGCTTGATTCCTCCCTTGCCTAGATTGTACAACTAAATTGAAGAATAAATGTTAATTGGTTAGCCAGCTTGCCTCTTCCTGAGGTTGCTGCTGTCCTTCCCCTGAACCTCAGCCTCTGACTCAGCTTCATTTTCAGGCTGTCCCTCACAGTGCTCTTGACTCTTACTCAAGCCCTCAGCAATTCTCCTGACAAATGAATGTGCTTTTTAGAGATGATTCTGTTTCCACCACCAAACTCCTTGTCATCTTCCTGCTATCTGAATATCGATCTCCCACAATACCACAGGCAAAAATATGGGAAAATATGGCTCACGTCCTGGATAATCAGCAATTAGTTAATCCCCCTGGGACAGTGTAAAGAGACAGATATCCACTCTGCAAGCCAACCTGTAGAACTGCTCCTTTGGCTGGGGTTAGTAATATTGCCAATAGATATATTAGCTATACAAATGGCCAATTCAAATAGGCATATTTGTTGATATGAAAACTCTGGTTTTCATTCTGTGTGACTTCCAGCAGCTAACAAAAATATTAGGCAGCTATCATTTAGTCAATCCTTTCCTATTTATGTTGCTGAAGTAAAATTTCGAACGAACTCACAGAAGTTGTTTCACTGTAAGAGTGTCTGATGTGATACAAACATAACAAGCATTTGTTTAAAAACCAGCCAAGTTAAATAGTTATAAAATTGGATCTAAGATGTACAATTAAACGAAAAGCTGTAGATCAATGGCCAAGAAAAAAAATTACAGTCTTTTAAGTATGAGAGGTTATAAACAAAAACCAAATCTCATGCTAATTGTTTCTTAGCTTAATGCAGACCTTTTCCAGGAGTTTCTTTAATAATCCTGAATATTTCTTGAATATAATAGCAGAAACAAATTTATAAACCCCATATACTGGTTTTCACTGAGATCGAGTTAATTTTCTTCACAAATGCTGAGTATGGGGTTATGTTTTCAGTTTGTGCTGAAGGCAGTGTTGAGAACACAAAGGTCTTCCATTATTGCTGAGCAGGGCTTACACAGAGTCAAGGCCTTTTCTGCCCCTCACAGCATCCCACCAGTGAGGAGGCTGGGGGTGCACAAGGGGCTGGGAGGGGAGCTGGGAGAAGAAGAAGGACGGGGGACATTTGAAGTAACAGTGGTTTTCTTCCCAAGTAAACACTATGCATCATGGAGCCCTGCTTTCCTGGAGGTGTCTGAACACGTGCCTGCCCATGGGAAGTGGTGAATGAATTCCGAGTTTTGCTTTGCTTATGGGTGCATTTTTTTTTTTTTTTTTTNTATCAAGCTGTTCTTATCTCAACCCACGAGTTTTCTCACTTTTACTCTTCTGATTCTCTCCCTCATCCCCCTGGGAGAGAGTGAGTGAGCGACTGTGTGGGGCTGAGTTGCCAGCTGGAGTTAAGCCATGACAGTCCTTTTAGGTGCCCAATATGGGGCTTGAAAAGTTTGTGATAATAACATATTGACCAGAGTGTATTGGAAGGTCTTTTTATCTATTAACAGTTGCAGGTCACAATAATGATTCATCTGTTCTCAATATTAGTTCATCTGATCTGTGTCATGCTCTTTTTTTTGTTGTAAGAATTAAAGTCTGTTGTTGGCTTTTGTATTTTTCTGTGATTACTGATATTTTACCTGGGAGGTTTGTTATTAAAACACTGAGCTACAACTTAAAACCAGCGCACAATGTTTTGCAAATATTATACATATAAAAGCACAGAATACTTTCTCATTAGAATCCAGTATAAAACTAGCCTAATTTGTGATTTAGCACATAGCTAAAACTACATGATTAGTGATATTTTTATATAAAGTATTTTCATTCTGTCAACCGTAGTGCAAAAGTATACTTTTCAGGAAGGCAAAATTCTGGCAGCACTTGAGAGACCTAAGGTTACCATCTCATACGATATTATATATGATATATATGTTTTAAATCATATGTCAGTGGTGATATTTTCAGACAACCATATCCCAAGATCATATATACCCATTTGCACCAAGAATTTTTTTACATACTAAAGAAACACACACAGGCTACATGATTTTTGTAACTTCTGGCTTATATACTAATATTCTGTATGGTAATTAGAATGAAGATTTTATTAGATGCCCAAGTGACCTTAAAATTAAAAAATGTTCCTTGATCATACAAATATGTATGCTTTGCAGGTGTGTGCTCAAACACACCATGTATTCATTCCGTGTATATTGGAATACATGTGTGTACCATCCAGCCCATACCATTCCAGTCCATACCATCCCGTTGTAAATCATATGCACACCATCTATTGTAATGATCACCTAAAGTCTATTCATGGCTTTATCTAGGCTAGCAAAGACAAAAGAGTTGCTTTGTGCAGGATAGACAGCACTTAGGGTAGCCATGCCGATTGCCTATCTAAAGTTCTCTTAGCCTGGCACTGGAGCTCCTGTGACACTGGCATGCTGAGGTGCAATAAGGCTTTCTGCCTGCTTCACAGATGGCTCTGAATGCAAGCAGCCAAGGCACACAACACTGTGCATTTGTACAAGCCAAAATTCCCACATGGTCTCTTTGGAGTTGCTGTTTAGGCAGCTTGGATTTTGATCTGTTTTGTGTTATCAAAACCATGGTGTCTGCAGCAGTCTGTAGCGTGGCTGAGGTTTTTTGTTACATTATTATGAGCCTCCACAGCCTCGATGGAATTTGCATCTATTTCTTTATGTATAAAAAATTTTCAAAAAATGTGGGCCAATCACCTTGCATTAGCAAAGTGTCTTTTACAAATAGACTGGCCTTCTTGTCCCTTTTCCACATCCAGCTGTTTTGTTAGCAAGCCCCTGTGTAATGATAATCTTTCCTGATTTATTCGATGACAGCTCTTGAAGCCGTACTCGGATTTGCCAGTGTAATTACCCAGGCCTTTATAAGGGGTAAGAGGAATGGATCAGAATCCTGGAGTATATAGCTTCCATTCAAACTTTCTGATAATTTTCATATTAAATTTTGGAAACTGAGCTTTCTTAACTGACCTGAAAAAAATACCTAAGAGGTAATTTCATGCTGTCTCCAGTTCATTGTGGGTGGTAGATATCCGGTGTCAAATATTGAAAGACTCTCATTGTATCCTTCTGCTTTTGACCGTCATGTTCCTCATTTTATTCAGGAACAAAATTACCCTAATATTGGAAAATTATTTTACAGAGAACTTTTTGGAGTCTGTAATTCTTATCAAGGTTTGAAGAGAATGTTGGTCTATTCAAAGAGAACGGCCCCAAACCCTGTGCATGTAGTTTAGTACTGACTATGAATAATTTAGGTTTAGCAAGATCTGGAAAGATTTGTCTTTGATACTGAAGAATACAATTAGTTTCTGTCAATTGATTGAAATTAGAGAATTGGAATTCAGTGACAAGATAATTTGGTGTCTATGGTAGAATGGTGATTAGAGCTGATAAGACATTTGTGAGGAGCTATTTCAATTAAAATAAAGTATCAAAATCTTTTTCGGGTGATTTTCATCATAATGATACAGTAAATGTGGAATTGACAGAGATGTTTTAGTCAGTAGACTAAGGTACTTTAAATGCCTAATGGGATATATATAACAATAATTATGTAAATGTGATGATTAATTTAAAATGGCTTCTCAAAGATGGCTTCATTGTTAAGCCCATTTGCAAATAGTTTCTCTGCCAGACTTGGTTTTAGAAAGGTTTGTCTTTTTAACAGTGCTTCCTCAATTACACAAACGAAAAATGTTAATTTTTTTTCTTTTGATTTCTGCTGAAACAAACAATTTTCTAGTTATCAGTCATGCCAATGACTGATTTGAAGTAATCCTAGGGGGGAAGATATAATTATTATTGGTATCTGATAATCTCAATGTAGCCCGATAGCCAACACAAAACTAATAGTTCTTACAGGGATTTCTGCTGGCATCAAAGATCAGAAGGAATAATGCCATTTTCTGGTGGTGGTATTGCAGTATTTCAGTAGAAACTACTCATGGATTTTGAGGAATAGTAGTACTTTTTTTTTAACCTCGATTAATAAAGCTCCGTACACCTGATAAATCTCATCTTACCAGCTTGATAATGCTTTTTTTCTAAAGTCCACAGGACCAAAGGATTTTCCCAGTTAAGACCTCTCCCCATTGTTTCCTATCTGCCTGCCTCCAGTCGAGTTTTCAGGTTTATGTTTCTGAACCGAATATAAAAGATATGAAAGATAATATCAAAATACAAATATAAAAGATGTGATAAGCAGTTAGGGAAGAAGGTGGAGTGGATTGCAAATTTTGAGAGAGGAAGGAGGCAGGTGGTTGAAGAGAGTAAGAGAAAACGCTCCCTTGCGACACAGGAATGGAATTGTTCCTACGTAGGTGCAGAGTCAGAGCCTCAAGAAACACCACTCCAGACCATGATGTCGTCGTGCTGTGCCTTTCATGCTGAACAAGCAGCTCCAGAGAACCTGCAGCTGTGATACAGACATACATGAACAGAGATACAGAGATACACAGAACAGAAGATATTTGGGAATGAGAGAGGTTGAAGGGGCTCTCTGATAGCATTAGTCATCATCAAAGACATTAGACTGAACATTTCAGCACTGTGGTTGTTGCCAAAATTTCTGCTGGCATTATAGAAAAGATGATAGAGTGGATAATGAGTCAATATATAAGAAGAAAATCCTCCATAATTAGAGAGCTGCACAGGAGAAATCATGAAAAAGCTGCTTTGAAATTATACCTTGCATACAATGTGGGCTGATATCACAGGGCAGCTGAGGATATAGTTGACATTTGCATTGCAATTGGAAAATGCTTTGAAATGAATGGAAAGATGAAATTATTTGAGAAAGGCATAGCATTTTTTGCTTATGTTGTTCTAATTCCTTTGCTAAAAATCTCTTTAGTTCTTTTTGAGTAAAACCCAACACTTTGTGGTTTAAATGGATTTCTAAGAGACCACTTTAGCTATGAGTATTAAGACACTGAGTAAAATTTTTTGAAAGTCTTAAATGAAGATAAAATGTACTAATCACACGGTATAAGTAGTGTTATTAACCTAGAGGAGACATAAATCTTGAAGTGTATATTACTGGGCTTAATCAGCAGTTTTCTCCACAAAGCAGTACAATGTGAACAATTTATTTTCAAAATTTGGAAATAGCTACCAAAAAATTCTTGGGACATATTGGGTTTTTTTACATTGAACTAATGCATACTTTTTGATACACTATGCAATGGTTCTGATAGGGATGTCTGGTAGCATTTATTTGTGTAAAATGCTGTTTATCTGCTTGCTTTTTCATCCTGGTCATCTAATGACATGTACATAAATACAGCCATAAAAATACATACAATATCAAATTTGCTCATATAAAAATAAATAGAATATCAAATCATAGTTGGAGGTGGGTATCTGTCTCCTTGTATGCAATAATAGTTAAGCAATTGTATTAAACACATTTATAAAAATTACTTCACATATTGTGGCAGTCTTCCTTATGGATTGTTTTGTGTCAATTTCTGTGCTTGTCCCATCTTCCTCAGGTAATTTCTGGGAACAATCACCATTGCAGGACAACTATAAAAGTTTCTTGATCAGTTATTAAAGCCAACATACTACACTTGTTTCTGTGTTTCTTAAAAACAAATGCTCATAATGCCATATTGTTTATTTCAATGTGGAAACGCATAACCCATAACTCGTGTTACAAAATTTCATCTATTCTGATGTAACAGGGCTTTCCATTGCAGAGTGTGTTACACTTCCTTTCTTTCTGAGCTGAAATTTACTTCAGTGCTGAATTATTCACAATGAAATGTTTTTGTTTGCTTGTTTTTGCACTGCTCAATGCACTGCCTCACCAGGTGAAATCCATGAATGCTCACTAGATGGTGTTCTTTTCCTCGCCTGAAGGAGACTGGTTTCTTACTCTTTGATGAGACTTGATAAGCTTCATGCTGAACCATATTGCTTCATTCTCGAAATCAGTCAGTTCAGAGAGGTCTTAACTGCATATGTACCACACAAATGTACTACCCTTAGTATATTAAGACAGCATATAAAAATCTTGGTGATTTTTTAAAAGAGTCAAAAATCATCTTGTAGCATGTCTTTCTCTTTTAAAATGTTAGTTGCAAATAACTAACAGTATGTGAATAATATTCTAACTGCACTTCTTGTGACCGAGTCCTATAGGTCGTCAGTCACCATCCAAAGGTGGTAGCATCCAGCGGCTGATAGCAAAATGCAAGTGCCCATTTATAAATCTGCAGCTCTGTTAGACCTTCAGAACCACGGCATGTTTGCAAACTAATGTTTATTCCTACATTCTAAATTAATCCACAGCATCTGTTTGGGTTTCACATATTCTCGTCAAATAATTATGAATTTGGGTATTACAGATTACATCATGAATTCCTGTAATAAAGTGAAGAATGACCAGATGCTAAAACCAAATGACACCCCATGGTGGACTAAAACATAAAGTTTGGTATTAGGATTGTACAGTTACAATATAATCTCTTAGTAATTTATAATTCAATGATAGTTAGTCCTTGCACACCTGTTTTGAATTTCCATACACCTATTCTACGCATTCTCCTTCATATTGCCCCATATTGCCCAGCTTAACAAAAGAAAAGGCTTTGGGTTCATGGTTTGATGTTTGTTAGAGGCAGGTGGGAAATTTAGGTTACAGGGGTGGGTACCATATTATAAGTCTTTTCTCGCCCTTCTATCTTTCTTTTCTCCTGGTTGCAATAATTCTCTATCAGCACATTTTGTTTCCCTGGCCTAAAAAATCTAATAAAGACACCAGAACAGAGAGCATTTATGTTTCAAAGCAAGCAGAGACCTCTAAAAATGACCTTTCCAGTCAGTGCTCTGGATAGAAATCCTTAAAAGTACATGGCTCCTCTGCAGTTACAAGAAAGATTCTTTTCAGCATAAAACTGTCCAGATTCTAACCTCATTTTTGCATGTCTAATAAACAGCTTTTTTATATTTTGCAATTGCAAACAGCTAGATGAGACAGCTGGTGCATAATGGCATACACGTCCTTTTTGTATTGAACTGGCACTTTGCATTGGAATACAAATGTCTTGGAATTACAGAAATAGCTTTTCATATAGGGCCAGTTATATTTTACATTTACAAGATGTAAAGACCAAATACCATATAAGGCAATTGATGTGTGATGGCAGCCTGTGCAGAACATGAGCACTCCATGTCTCCCAGGAGGCAGCTGGTTAATAACGTAGATTTGAATGTATTTGGCAATTGTTGCTTCAAGGGGCACTGTAAGAATATTAAGCTCAAAGATATTTTATTCATCATTTCTTTAACCTTCATTTGATACAGTCTGATATATATTGTTAGGTATAACTTGCTGCCTCATTAGTATTTCACTGGTTTGAGCACACTGAAAGGAAATGGGTGACATTCACCAAATCCTCACATAATACACATAAATTCAAGGTCTCTTGCTACTTTTGGATGGGAGAATGTAAGAATTAAAGCAAAACTGCAAGCGAAAAAGCAAGCTATTTTTACAGAGCAGATTATATATACTGAAAGTAAGGTAAATTTATTTTGATTTATTTCACAGCAAAAAGTGGTCATCTTCTCCACATTAAATTTATAAATTAATTAACAGCTACCTCTAAATACAGTAACAGTAGTGCTTCTCATCTCTAAAAGGAGTTTTGAAGTTGCCAATTTCAGACCTTTTTTCTTTCCAGGAAAGGTAGCAAAAGACAGAAAGAATTATAATCAATTATAATCACAGCAGTGGTGAAAAACATGAGTCATTCAGGTTTCCCTGTTTAGTGAATTGCCTTTATCAAGGATTGGATTGCTATAGAACCATTTATGCTTTAGAGAGGATGCCCTCTGAATGGTGACATCTGACTGCATAAGCATTATAGAGACACCTGTTGAGTAATACAGTTCTCTGTTCCACTGCGCTTAATTCTTTATTAATTCATCCCTTTTTTTCTTTTTCAGGAGCCTGCGAATGAGCGTCATGGGATAAAGTCTACTGGAAAACATCACTCAGGCAAGCAAGGGCTTGGCTGCATCTGCCCAGTTGAAATTCATTAGGTGACTGGTATGTGCTGGGAAAATGAACCAAGTACATTCGGGCAGGATGTGTGTGCGTAGCTCACCCAAAATACACAGCCTACATCTGCCCTCCTGTAATGGTCTGGGTAGGCATAGAAAAGTAACGCAAAAGGACAGACAAAATCGTAGCTTTACATCCATGTTGCCCATTTGGGGTAGAATGGAATGTGTTACTACCCCAGGTAAGTTACCTACAGAAAATCAGAGATGGGCTTGGAGTGGTCAGAATGATGAAGTTATTGGTGACCTCCTGAGGTATAAAGCCAAACCACTGAAAACAGTGACTCTTTGGTGAGAATATATCTATCTATGTATCCAACTCGGTGTAGAAGGATGAGCCAAAGGCCCTCTAAATGTAAAGGCCAGGCCACCAGCCAAGACGTGGACACGTAAACCAGCTGGAGTCCTGTTTTCCTGAGCCTATGGTACCAATCACAAATGGACTAGAGACACTGGTTTTGGTGAATGTGGTCAGTACAGAGAGGGTGTATTTGTCACAGAACAGAAATTGATGCCCTCCCACTATCCCCCTCCAACACAGTAAATAAAATTGGAAAATTATTTCATCGAGTGGTGAAGTTCTGGTTCTGCATCTGTTGCCTTTTCCTGATCTTGAAATTGAGAGCCAGACATGGTTAAACGGGAAAAGGGTTTTTACCTCGGTATTTATTTAGGATCCTTGGTGCACCACACCTTCTGAGTGGAGTGCACCGAAGTGCACATTGGAATGCACACCCCAGGATGCCCCCACCAGAATGCCCACCAGAATGCGCACCGGAATGCGCACACCCAATAGATTGTGTATATAACTTATAGGCCTTGCAAATTAGCACATCTATCAAAGATTCCCCAATGAGAGACTTGAATGAATCCCCCATTCTGAGGAGTCTTCTCTCTGGATGGGCCTATTTTAGTTTACAGGATGTGTTCTAGAGAGGACCTTTGTGTCTGGGGCTGTCTGAGGCTTAGGAGAGAGGCTTCCAGGATGTTTGGTCTTCTGGCTTAACGTGACACGGGGTATCAGACTTGGGGAGTTACAAGTATGTGGGCTAAAAGCACTAAGGATATATAAAAGCTACATAAAGGCTATATAAAGGGGTGTATAAAAGGGGTACATAAAAAGGCAAAAAATCATCCTGGCATCACATCTACCACAGTCAAAGTGCCTTTGTGGCAATACACGATAGGATGTCCTGATTGAATATGCAGGACAACACTTTTGTTTTGACTTATTTCTGGTGACAAAATTGAGTCTAACAAATCTCCTGACAATCTTTATAATGTTAGAGCAGCTTTAATTTACTCTAAAGATAATGGCTATTGAATCAGTGAATTTTTAAAAAAATTTTACATGGACTGACAAGAGTCATAAATAACTCACAGTGAGAATTCATTTTGAGATTTGAACAAGATAAAGAAAAATGACCCACCCAAGTGGTACAGTCCACTTGGTCAAAAAGTCAGAACACAGGTAAATGAGTTGCTAAGATCTGTGAATATCTGAGAAATGTTTGCCATGAGAAAGACACTAGGCATAACTGTGATCCATCATGGACACTCCAGGGAGTTCCTCTCCCCATATCTGGAAATTAAATACCTCTTACATAGTTTTGCTGATTACCTCTTTGTTACAACGAAGAAAATGACCCAGAAGAGCTGATGATCTTACATTTAAGTACAAAACTCTACAGCCACAGGTGAACCACCAATATTCCTGGTTGTTTATAGCTAAAAATGAAACAAATCACATTTTTATTTTAAGGAGATTGTTCTGTAAAATATCTGATGGCTTGATACAGAATTTTAGCTTCAAAGAGCAACCTGCAACAGTTGCAATATAATGGGTTATACATGTATTGGAATTTTGCTGGGAAAAGGGGATGAAAAAATATTTAGGCCAGACCCCTACACTTTTTCTCCATAGTCTGTGAGAACACAGCAATAGAGAAGGTATGTTATCTGCCCCATATCCATTCATTATTAAGACCAGGAACTGTATGAATTCTCTATTCAGAGTACTGGTCATTGCATATCAAAAGCATTATCTGGTTCTTGAGGTATTTGAGAAAATCAAGACACATAGTTCCATTGAGAGAATATATATGTGCATTTTTGGAAAGCGTTAAGAACGGTTGCTGTTTCTCTGGGAATGCAATTGAGAGGATGATGCACAAGCCAAACACAAACATATCAAAGTTAAGCACTCCTTTTTTAATGGATCCAGTTCTCTGATAATCAGAAACTGGAAGTACATGAGAGAAGGCAATGCTTAAATAAATTAGAGAATATTGATTCCTATGGTGGGAAGTTTCAGATGAAATGTTAGTTTGTCCACATCTGAGCTGGTCACTAGAGGCTCCTTTTGGAATCTGCGGGAAAATATTGCTGCTATGTGATCCTTCTGATTTTAGCAACAGAAATTTCTCTTCATAAATTTGAAGGAATGAATTGTAGCTGTGCACACTGCAGACACAGAAAGGCCAAACCCCAGACAATGTTAGTCATTCCACAAGTATTTACAGTTTAGGAAGAAAGGCTCACCTCCGCAGGGTAATTTATTGCCCAAGTGTTACAAAGATCAGTTAAGTCAGAGAGCAACACAGCTGAGTCTCATTCATTGTATGCAAATTGTCTTCACTTTTCTCAGATAATTTAGCATTTCCCACATTGAAAATGTAAGAACAGAACCTCCAGCTGGACTAATTTTCCTGCCAATTCCCAGAAGTTCATGAGGTGACATCCATATCAGACAGAAATTCCAGGCAATGCTAATGCCTATGTCTGACTCCAGGGCAAGTGGAGGACTGTCACTGAGGTGTTCTCCTCAGCCAGCATGTGCCACTAGTTTACCTCAGCCACAAGATCATCGATCTACTCAGGTGGTACTGTAAACATTTCTTTGCCTCCAAGGGAACTGTTGGAAATAATCATTGCTCCTTTCCCTTCTTCTAAATGAGTTCTTCCTTCACCATGAAGGAAGACAGAGTAGAAAATATTAAATTTAAATAGCTTAGGAAATTAGTACAGACATTTTTACTAAACATGGAGAAATATGGTATTTCCAGATACAGTTGTTTATTGTTTTGTAGTACAGCAAATTCTGAAAATTAATGAGAAATGGTAATTATTCATCTCTATGTTGCATTTAATGAATACTGTATTGTGCTCTGCACATTTTTCCCTTTTAAATATGCAAGTTGGGTTTACAATGGTAAATGAGTAGGGAATATGATTTGAAGTAGTGTAAATGTGAAAATATGTCTCTCATAAATTATGAGAGGAGGATAGCAATGCATTTTAGTGCTTTGCCTCCCAAATGATCCTAATGTGGTTACAGGCAAATACCGTTTTATTTACCTCTGCAGGACAGCTGTCTCTGACAATGCAGTGGAGCAATTGCTGACTGCAATGTTATACAGGCTTTTAAGAAAAGCAATGAGTGTTACATGTAATTGAAAAGCAGAGGAAAATTTATACAAATGTAAATTAATGGAATAGAGGGAGTTTGTGCAGGGAGCCAGAGCTTTATAACTCCTGAAAGTGATGACATGGGGGTTTTAGCAACAAAAGGATCTGAAAGACTTGCACTTAAATCTCATTTGAGATGCATCATCATTAATGGCATAGTGCCTTTTCATTCTTTAAGGGGATTTTATCTTACTATAAACCCCACACAGCAGAAATCTTTTAAATCACTTGACTCTGCTGAGTTTCTGTTAGAACATCTACTTCAATGACCAGACGTCAGTGAGCCTAATTTGTAAGATCTGATAATATTTTAGTCTAAGGAAATGTGAATGATTTTCAGTGATACGTGTATGTATACAATTATATCCATTAAAATGTCGTAACTGCAATTACAGATCAAATATTTGCATGTGGCTATGGCCAAATGCCTGATTTCCCAAGTCTGTTTGCTAATTTGTGTTGTATGAGGTCTCAAATCAGGCATCGCTAGCTTAAAATTTTAGAATAGCAACTGAATAGATGTTTAACGTAAAGAGGAGGCAATATTAAACATTTTTTCTCCCCTCTGTTCCCATGTTAATCAGAACTTTGACACTATCTAATGTTATTAAAAACATAATTCTTTTGGAAGAAATTTGGGACCGGCTCTGCACACAGTGTTTGAAGCTAACTGCCAGGGCTGGATTCAGTACGCATGAAGTGGAGGCAGATCAGCTGTTTGTTCTACACTGAGCGATTTCTGAATCAAGTAAGAAGGAAAATAGCAATATAAAGATTGCTGGCACTTTTGTTATAACTTGCTATTGAGGTGTGAAGTACTCATTGCCAAGAGGCACCTGCAGCTGAAGAGGGGCTTATGCTGAATGCCTGAATGAGAGTTGGAAGTAGGAAATAATACAGTCTATGAGTGCTGCACATTGTCTGTAAATAAACACTCTTCCATTTATCTCTAATGCAGTTAAATACTAAAAGTATTTATCCATAGGAGGTGACAACAGCCTTCTCTTGGAGCAAGGTTAGAGCACTCCCAAAGATTTCAGTGTAACCCTATCATTTTTCATAATACTCAGGACCCTATCTGTGGTGGAGCTACATCATTCTTTGCCCCTGCCTGGGATGGGATCTTTTTTACAGAACCCTGACATTTAACAGGAAGAATGTCTTTTTGAAATAATAAAAGCAGCTATTGTTTTAATTGTGATTCTTTTGATATAGATCATAACCTTGAGTATCATCCTTGAGATGAGCTGACTTCCTGCAAGGGTGTTATCAGGATCTTTCTTAACCGCTGGTAGAATAAACTCTGAAGAGGAGTTGAACAAAGGAGTAGCTTTTGGAAACTCCTAGCTTGACATGTCACATAATTGCTGGTATGAAATGGATAGTATTGGATGGGTGTATATATATACAGAACTCACTATAATAACCATGTTGCCCTATTTCATAAGAGAGCCTGTCTGTCATAATTTTTTTGGCTCCTTCTCTGTTTTTACCATTCGCTAACCGGTCATCTGCTGCATTTTAGGAGATTGGGAATTAAATATTTTCATTAATAGAATTCCAGAGACTTTAACACTTCTGACCTTTAAATCTTGAAAATAGGAGTCACAGTAGAAACCAGGTTACATAAGCATGTAGTGGAGTTTGAGAGGAGAAATCGCATTGTTTTGATCCAGTAAAAATAAAAGGGCAAGGATATCAGATTCTGGATACCAGCATCTAATATTAAGGTTGAGCTATTAGGCCATTTACTATAGGCCTTACAAATGACTGCTGTATCCGTAGGTGTAGATCTACTTCTAGGTTGTATGTCGTGTTAGCCCATTAGTGGGGCACAAAGGCTCCCTGTACAAGAGTTCAGTCTGCAGAGCAGGCATCACCATAAGCAAATACAGAAAATGCAGAAGAAAAGTATTTTTAATAAACTTTGTCATTCTCTGAAACAATTTTTTTTTAATTATAGCCATGTGCATAATTTTTCTTAACTTTTACAGGTTCATGGAGGTTTTTGAAATTCTATCAAAAACAAATATGATTCAAGTCCTGAAAAATCTGCTTCTAGCTATGCTCCAAAGCAGGATTTTATGTCTGGAGTTTTACCAGCAGACTTGTATGATCATGGCCTTCAGTTTTACAGAGTTAGAGGTGCTTGGGGATAAATTTCTCATATTTGTGTGGTTTTAGCGCTCTTTTGTGTTCCACTTCAGATTTTTAACCCTTTTTTTGGTGGAATCTGTCCTTCAGTAAGAGCAACAGCACGCGTACTTGAAGGATGCCGTTACCTTCCTCTGTCTACTAACTAGGTTTACTCTTTACCTGATCTTATTTGTTTACCTCCTGAAAACAGTTGAATAACCAATTCAACCAAGTCTTTTAACCAATACAAGTTGTTAGGGTTTTTAGGAACTCCCCTTTTGTTTCCCCTTTCTTTTAAGGAATTTTCCCCCATACATGTTATCAGAGGACATTGCGGATACTTAAGAGAGACAAAAGACCCCAGCCACAGGGGTAGTGGCCCTGATGGCTACTCTCTTTTGCTTGGGGTTTTCTCATGAAAGGCAGGGATGCCGCGAGATTTGGAACAGGGAAAAAGGGGGTCGGGGGGCGGCCCCGGGCACTCTTGCGCTCTCGGCGTTCAGAGAGATAAGGAGCTGCGGTCGCTGTGGAGAGGTCATCACCACTGCAGGATTCTGCCTTCTGCTGCCTTTCCTTCCACCGGGAAAACCCCGGGATCCCCAGCCCGCCTCTCCCTGCCCCGCTGGGAGCCGGCCACTGCTGCCCTGCCCC
>VZTA01011701.1:209360-234301 GCA_013398855.1 Mohoua ochrocephala
AACCATCGCACCCGCCCTGCCCGCCGGGAGCCGCCAGCGCCCCTGCCGGCGGTGAGCGGAACTGCACCGAAGGGGAAAGGGCCTGAGGCCGAGAGAGGCCGGCACCGGGTTCTGGTTCTGTTTGGTGTCACTGACACCGTTACTGGTGTGTGTTTGCCTGGATAGACATATATCAGTAAAGAACTGTTATTCCTATTTTCTCATATTTTTGCCTGATAGCCCCTTAATTTCGGAACTATAGTAATTCGGAGGGAAGGGGGCTACATCTTTCTATTCCAAGGGAGGCTCCTGCCTTTTTGGCAGACACCTGTCTTTCAAACCAAGACACAAGTATTTGGAAAACAGCTACAGAAACTCTAGGTTCCCTTGGCTTAGACATTGGAATAGAAAACCTGCTCTACTGTTCTGCATCAAGAGTAACTTGTTAAGGATTTAAGGCTGTGATGTGGAAGTGGCAAGAATGAACCTAAAACATCTGTGCAAAGAAGACCTCTATTTCAAATTGAGGACAATTTTTCAGAGTTTGGGTATGCACTGTTTTTTCTTGCAACAGTCCAATGACCTTTTCTGGATGTCAATTTTTTTGAGGAATGCATTTTTATTGTAGGATTATGTACAGCATTAAGTACAACCCTGTGTAACACTAAATGTTTTCAGGAAAACCGAGCGACAATTCAAAGACAGAAGCAAGAACTGGGACTGCTTAAAACACTTTTCTCACAAGAAAAAGTATGTGAGAATCTGTCAGGATCATCTGTGAGCCAACATACAGATGAAACCTGACATGAAATACCAAGTATCATAACGTACTTGCTGGGAAAATGTGAAAACAAAATGCAGCTCTTCCAGAAAAAAAGAAGAATTTGTGACTGAGACAAAGCTTCTCTGCTCTGTGACTTACAAGAAATGCAGGAAGACCTTGACAGACTTCTGATGGTGAATTAATTTGAGTTTGGATCCAAAGGTTAGAGTGTAATAACACTTTGATTGCTACCATCCTAATTCTTTATAGGAAAAATATATTCTACATTAATCACAGTTTCAACTTTGTCATTACCACATTATGATATGCAGAGGCTTTTCATGTTATGACTCTCACTTTACCCTGTGATGCCATCATAGTAGTAGAATTTTCAGGAAAAGGCTTTTTTTTGTTTTAACCTCTGATATCTTAAGAAATAAAGTCATTAACTGATGTGGACATGAAAGAAATAAATCACTTCATCTTCCTTACCTCTTATCCCATAAGAACATAACTTCAGAGATTCTTGATGTTGCTCAAAGTTGACAGAAAATCAAAAGCACTCTTCTGAATATGATCAGATTTTCCTCATATTTTTGAGTCATGTCATGAGCTTTTATTTCCAGCCACACAAATTCTTTTTCATTTTTATTTTCCCTGTTCTAGATATGTGAGAAGTATTTCATAGTGTGAACTGAAATATAAATATTTAAAGCCATTGTGATGTCTTTGAGAAGGACACACTGGAGTTTCGTCCTGTTATTGACGAGGATTTTTTGAAGTTCCCTGACATATGAGGAGTGATTATCATTACTGCAGTGCCTCATTGCAGGAAATATAGACCTTCCTCTAGCACTATGTTAGCTCTCCAAGTAATTTCTAAATCAATACCAGAAGCAACTTTATTATTGAGTGGAAAGCTAATGAGGAAGACAGTCTTCTTACATTTAATGAGAAATTTTTGGTAGTCCTCTTAAGAAACTTGCTCTTTGGGGCACAAACCGCACGAACTCCTTCCAATGTATTCTACACTGCATTATTTTCAGCAGACAGTTCTCTTCGATGGCAGAGGGTTTGGAAAGGAAAAGGATCATGTTTTCTCCCCAGATTGTGGACTGTTACCATGTTTTACATGAAAGAACTATCAGACAGTGCTATCAGATGAAGCACACCATTGGCAAAGGAAGTAAGGTGCCACGCAGAGAGATATTGTCATGTCTTTTCTTTTTGATTTTGTGCATCTTGGACTCCATTTTATAGCTTGAGAGATGGACAGTTGTTTGGATAGACAACTAAATCATATAAAACCCCCATGACATTTGATTCTCAGGCTTTCAAAACCATAGAGACTGGATGAATCTGTTCCTAGCCATGGAACATTCTGTTCTGAAAGAAAGGGACTAATCAGTCAGACGATGCACACCAAAGAACTATTTATGGGAAGAGATTAGGGCTGTGATTCCCAGATTCAAGAAGTCACTTAATTCAGTTTGAATCCATATCTGGAATAAAGGTGGAATTTCAGATATAACTTCTTTTTCATGTGTTTTGTTATTTTTTAATTTAACCAATTTATTCAGCTTTCTTTTACAATGCCATTCTCTCTCTCTCCTTGTCCAAATATTCTGACTGATAAACCCCTGCTATTAAGGCACCTAAGTATGTGGTCAAAAGACTCAGCTCTCAACTGAATACGTGTTTGCTACTTTTTATTTTTCAGAAGGTATTTGGGGCTGTTCCTTTATTGTTTCTAAGAACACACACACAAGAAAAAACACCAAATCTGTACGTAACTTAACTTTTGAACAATTAAAATGAAAACAAAAGACAATTGAATAATTGAATGGGAGTATTTTTCAGTTCTTCATCTCTCTGTCCAAGTGATTTTATGCAACAGTCCCCCTTTCATAAAGATGGAACATTTGAGATCTTTTGAATGCTCCAAACATCAGATATAACACTTAATAATATTTTATCAATAAAATATTAAAAAATTCATTTTCCCTTATTTTTCACATTCCTCATCTAATTTTTAATAAACTTATAGCAACTGGAAAGTTCATTATTCAGACTGTTTTACACTGTTTTACCTACTGAAAATCAAATACGTATTAAAATTTTGTAGCAGTTTATCATTTTGAAATTAATCTGTGTGAATACGACTTCTTTCCCTTGGAATATAATACAAATGTTACTGAACTAGAATAATTTTCTCCTGAAATTTAGTTTAATGAAATTATTCCATTCTAATTTAATCTTATTATTCTAGATATGTCTACAGTGACTCCACTGGTCTGTTTTGATATATGTACTCTGCTTCATGGTTATCCTTAGAGATTAAATTTCTGCTGAACAAAAGAATTTACCATTATATCTGGCAGGTCAAATTGTGTAAGTCATGGATTAAAACAAATAGACAAACAAAGAGTACTTTTTGTATCACAGCCACAATACACAAACTTTTGCTTTTTCTCATCTTTGCTTCCAATTCACACTTTAGAAAACAATAATACAAAAGTAAAAAACTTTGATGAGCCTGTGCTGAGAACTTTGTCCCTCAGGTTATCTAAAATTCAGCAGAACAGACTCATAGCTTTCCTTCTACTGTGCTTTCCTCATCACAAGGTATTTTCTATCTTAGAAATACTTTGCTTCACACCCAAATCTCCTATGCCCCCTTTTCTGAAATGGAACCTGCAATTTAGGGGGGGTGAAGGGGGGGTGGGTGTTGTAGGGGATTGCAAGAAACAGTTGAGATGGAAAAAAACATTTAATTGCCTGTGAATGAAAAGGTTGAAAAATATGCTCTAATTCAATCATTTGTAGGTTGAGACAAGAGTAGAAAGTAATGGTTTTTATTTTTTTGAACTTTCATGAAATACTGTAACACTGTTTGGGAAGCGTAGATGTGATACCCTCTAAAAAACAGAGCAGCAATATATTAACTGAACAATATGCTGTTTTAAATTAGTTCTGACATGGAAAACTAGGATTTTGGACATTTTCTTAGCACTATTTGCCCAAGAGGTATTATGTTTAAATTAATTAAGCAATCAGTTAAAGGAGGTTTTGCTTGCTTGACTACACTTTTATCATTATTTACAATCAGAGCTTATTTTAAATACAAAAATAATTGCTGCTTTCAAGCTTAGTAAGCTGCACAGGAACATTTTAATATACTGGCTTCACTGAAGATCTCTAAGCATATTTCTTAGGTAAGATAAGGTTGGAGATCCCCTGAGCTTTTAACATTGATAATTCAACATTGTAGCATTCAAAACTAAACATTTATTTTAACAGGACAGCTGTGACAAGAAATCCTGATTCAAAAATGACAATGTAGGACAAATAAAGCAATGGAGGCTGCATGGAAGGAGGTTAATAATGTTTTGGGGGGGTATCACCTTGGTAAGGAAGAATATATAAGGGTGCTTTGGAGGAGTATTTATCTACACGAGGATGAGTTCTAATGCACAGCAACAATACCAATCTTAATTAAGCCAATACTATAAAAGTGTTTCAAACCCTGTTCTGCATGTGTTGACCTTTGTGGAAGTATACTGGTCACAGCAATGCTCACCCAGCAGTTTTCATTGTTAAGAATCATATCACTCAAAATCATCTTATGGTCAAAAGGGTAGAGCCAATATAGAGCCAATAATTTATAGTTCGTCAGTTGGTTTTTTAACAGTCTAATAGTCCAAATTATCTATTTAATACAGAAAAGACTCAGTAATAACGCAGGGGGGATACAGAACTCCAAACTTTTTATAGGGACAGTTACTTATCCTTTTTCACCTTTTTTTGAAACGGAGAAGCTTTACGTTTAAGGCCACATTTTCCAAAAGTGACCTCTAATTTCTTGGGTTTTGCCTGGACAACTTCAGTATAGTCAGAAGGTCTGGGTTTTTTCCCAGGCTTCTGAGTTCTCCCAGCACAGATCACTATGAAGGGTGAACACTCAAGTCAAGGTGTGTCTACATGGGCATCAAAGCTCTGAGTAAATGAATTGTGTCAGGATGCAATCCCTGTACTCAAGATCATACTTCAGGTCAGATGGAAGCATGCATTTGCTGATGCAGAGTACAGGAACTCTCACTCCAGTGCTGAATGCATGGATTTATATTTTCCACCTGTTGTAATTCATGACCTTAGTAAAGGGAATAGAATTTCAAAGAAAAAGATCATCTGAGTGAGCGGAAATTCTGTCTTTCAGAAGAGAAAATGTTTAGTTTTTTGGAGGGCTTTCAGATGATGGTGGGTTTAGATTTTACACAAGCAAACTTTCTTTGTGACATCTGCTGTCAAATTTGACTCCAAGTGAAATCTCTGAGGGGAAATAATGCTTTGCCTTGAGAGAGTACTTCCTGAACTGAGCAAGTGAGCACTTAAGCTGCATTTAGCAAGTGAAAAAGATGTAGTATAATCTTCTGAATTTTTAAAATTCAGTTTTCTTTTATTGGGAGACTTTTAGAAGTGGACTGGCAGATTAAGTGGCAGAACCAGCATGACAATACATAAAGCAAAACAAACCTTAAAGGGCAGATTTTTTTCATTGTCTAGTCAGCCTTTAAAAGAGTTTAATCTCTGTTACTGGCAACTGCACGCTCTCATTCACTTTTGCTCTCCTTTTTCATTATACAGCTTGCATCTGAGAGGTCTGTTATCAGAACTCGCTTATTAAAGATGGCATCAAAAGAGCAAGATGCAGTTTAGGTGCAAGTCTAGGTCAAGGATAATAAATATTTATTAAACGAGAATGTTGTCATACTGGTGAGATGCTGACTGTCTTCAGCCAAAAGATTTCTGGAAACAGAAAGCAATTCTTTGCAGAGAGACTCCCAGGAGGATTCAGTACTTGCTATAGCTAAACTTTACAACAGCTGTTAAGATGTCCTCAGTATCCTTTCTTAAGGTTGCTGCTTGACAACCCTTTCCATGAAGATGTTTTTCCTAGTGTCCAATCTAAACCTTCTCTGGCGCAACTTGAGGCCATTTTCTCTTGTTCTATCACTTGTTGCCTGGGAGAAGAGATTTACACCTCACCTGGCTACAACCTCTTTGTCAGGCAGAGAATGATAAAGTCTCCCCGGAGCCTCCTTTCCTCCAGGCTAAACAACCCCGGTTGCCTCAACCGCTCCTCATAGTATTTGTGCTCCAGGTCCTTACCCAGCTCCATTGCCCCTCTCTGGACGTGCTGCAACCCCTCAGTGTGTTCCTTGGAGGAAGGGGCCCAAAACACAGGACTTGAGTTTCAGCCTCACCAGTGCTGAGTACAGGGGGACAATCACTGCCCTGGTCTTGCTGGCCACATTATTGCTCATCCAGGCCAGGATGCCATTGGCCTTCTTGGCCACCTGGGCACACACTGGATCATGTTCAGCTGGCTGTCAACCAGTACCTTTTCTGCCAGGCAACTTGCCAGCCACTCTTTTCCAAGCTTGTAGTGCTGCATGGGATTTTTGCAGCCCAAGTGCAGGATCTGGCACTTTGTTCAACCTTATAAAACATGACTTGAGCCATCAATCCAGCCTGTCCTGATCCCTCTGCAGAGCCTTCCTACCCCCCAGCAGATCAACACTCCCACCTAACTTGGTGTCCTCTGCAAACTGACTGAGGGTGCACTTGATCTCCCCTGTCCATACCATCAAAGAAGATGTTAAACAGGACTGGCCCCAGTACTGAGCCTTGGGGAACCCCACCAGCTGCCATCCGGATGTAATTCCATTCACCACCACTCTCTGGGCTCAGCCACCCAGTCACGTTTTTAGCCAGCCGAGAGTACACCCCTCCACACCATGGGAAGTCACTTTCTCCAGAATAACGCTGTGCAAAACAGCGTCAAAAGCTTTACTAAAGTCCAGATAGACAACAGCCACGGCCTTTCCTTCATCCACGAGGCAGGTCACCTTGCCATAGAAGGGAATCAGCTTGGTCAAGCAGGACCTGCCTTTTGTAAACCTATGTTGGCTGGGCCTGAACACCTGATTGTCCTGTACATATTGCATGATGGCACTCAAGATGATCTGCTCCATGACCTTCCCTAGCACTGACATTAGACTGTAGGTCTGCAGTTCCCCAGATTGTCCTTATGGCCCTTCTTGTAGATGGATATCACATTTGCTAACCTCCTGACAACTGGGACTCTGCCAGTCCCCAGAGTAGTCTCAGGTGAATCCATCCAGCCCCACAGACTTGTGTGGGTTTAAGTTGCTTAGCAGGTTGCTGGCCATTCCCTTCTGGATGATGGAGGTTTCATGCTGTTCCCTGCTCAGAACACTGGGTACCTTAAGGACAATTAGTCCTGCTATTAAAGACTGAGGCAAAGAAGGCATTAACTACCTCAGTCTTTTCCTCATCCTTTGTCATTATATTCCCGCCCACAATGAGTAAAGAATGGAGATTTTCCTTCACCTTGTTGCTGATGTATTTGCATAAAATTTTCTTGTTGTCTTTTACAGCAGTGGCCAGATTACATTCCAGCTGGGCTTTGGCCCGTCTACTTTCGTCCCCACATAACCTCACAATATCCTTGTAGCCTGACTGACTTGCTTGCCCCTTCTTCCCACCCGGTGATACATGCTTCTTCCCACTGAGTCCCAGACAAAGCTGGAAGTTCAGCCACGGGGTTGGCCTCCTCCTGTACCTTTAAGATCGCCATATTAAAGCACATCATGAGTGGGCAAACTGGTCTCCTGATGTTGCAGGCAGCTTCTGGGTGTGTCTCATTTTGCCCTGAATTTATTAATCAAACTCTCTGACTTTTATACCTTTTTCCATTGTAAAATTTGGGACTGTTTATCTACTTTCTTTTAGGGTTTTTACACTGTGTGGCAGTACTGAAGAAAATTCAGTGCCTAAATCAGATATCAAAATAACTGTATCCTTTAGGAGTGTTCAGTTGACTGACACAGGCCTTTACTTTGGGTTTGTAGTGTAGCTGAAAAATGGAGACAAATCTGTCCTCTAAATAATTATTTAATGTCAGGAGTAAATTACATAGTACGTTTGAAGGAAAAAAAATCTAGACTATTCTGAGCCAGAAATCTTGGTGGAGCTGTTCTAAATTAAGGGCCTGATTCTCATTGCTTCAGCATAGCATCATGAATGGGAGCTAAATGTCTGGTAGCATCCTGCGTTTGAATACTCGGCACAAAGATTGTTTGGTGCATTCCCAGGGATACAGATGGCAGTCAGTGAATAAACAGTAAGCTCTGTGTGTTGCAGGGCTTCCCTGTTGCCGGGGAGATGAAGATTCTGTTTCTCCTTTAGCACTGGACAAGTCTGAAGGACTTAAAGAAGGAGGCAGTTCAGCAGAGACTCACAACACTAGGTCCCAGCAGATGTCAGAAGACAGGAAGTCACTGGTTCTCAAGTGCAGAATCAAAAGATATTTAAGAAATATCCACTGTGAATCATATCTTTGTATTTTTCTTCTCAAAGGGAAAAATTAGAGTTGGCAAGGATGTGACGTATTCAAGCGTAATTATTGAGGGGAAAATAAATAAATAAATAAATACATTCGCTTACCGTGACACAGATTTTTTTTTTTTAATTTTATTTTTCTGGAAAAAATCTAAGCGTTCATAGAGGTGAAAAAAATCCTTTCTTGAATCTTAACTTTCTAGCAGGGAGAAGAAGTGATAGGAGAAGTTTAAGATTAGGCTTGTAAGAAGTCTTCATTTACAGCAGAAAGATTAAGTAAAATAGGAATAGCCTGTCTAGTCCTATTCAAAAACTTAATGTAGACCTTAGTTTCTGACACCTGTTAGCACGTCTCTTTAATTATAATACCGTTGCATTTTGCAGTAGCAAACATCCAGACGTAACTTGTTATATTTTTCAGAGACTCAAAGAGATTAAAATTTGATTCTATCAGTATTTTGATATCTAGTATCATCTTTCATAATTTTCTATTGAATCTTAATGTAAATACTTCTAGTGGTTTGTAGCAATTAATCCTAACATAATTTTCAAGATAGAAAATCAAATACATGCAAGTGATTAATTAAAATGGGAAAATGATGACTTGACTTGTTCAAGATCAGAAGCAAATACCAGCTTTCTTCCTCTAGAGATTAGTCCAAATATCCCTGCTGAAGTATGTCTCAGCAGCTCAAACATGCATTTTTAATCACTACATTTCTTTATACCCATAACAAAATTAGAAATAGCCCATTACAAAATTAGAGACTGTTTATAGACTTGGAATTTTTGGATTCGTTTCTGTTTGCGACATATTTTTTATGAGCAATAAGCTATATGTTCTT
This sequence comes from Mohoua ochrocephala, assembly GCA_013398855.1. Classification (NCBI taxonomy): domain Eukaryota; kingdom Metazoa; phylum Chordata; class Aves; order Passeriformes; family Acanthizidae; genus Mohoua; species Mohoua ochrocephala. The sequence continues at coordinate 218,373 of VZTA01011701.1, forward strand.
TGCTAAATTATCTCTCATGCATGTGAGATGCTAAAACTTGAAAGTGCCTGACAGAGTCCCATACTTGCTGCCTTCAGCATTTTCTTCTTCTTTTGAAGATGTACTCTTTTCTTAAGTCCCTTCCTTGCAGTGTTTTCAAATCGGGAGGAATAGATGTGGATTATATAACTTAGGAATTCATTTTGATGAATTCCCATCAGCAGTCTTCAAAACCTCTTTTCATTTACTATTCCAAGTGTTTATAAATACTCTAAAGTTATCATTTGTTTCCCAAGTCACTAGCAATGATCTTTGTGATGTTTCTTTTCCAACCTTTCAACTGCCAATATAGCTGATTTATGTTCTTTTTTGAAATCTTCCCTTTGGTATCAGCGATAGGGCAATTGTATTTTGCGAAGTAGTACATGTAGAAAATTACAATAGACTCTGTTTTCTACTGACATTTTATGCTGTCCAACACTCCAATCTGCAGCTATTTTTTGTTGCAGTTTTTGGGGGGGTTGGAGTTTTGTTGTTTGGTTGGTTTGGGGTTTTTTTTTTGGGGGGGTGGTTTTTGGTTTAGTTTTGTTTCTTTGGATTTTAAGGAAAAAAAAGTACCCATTTCCTTCATCAAGTTCCGTGTCTCGTTTTCTTAAATGAATGGCTGTTAATCTGAGTTATATAATTGACTTCTTTTTTCTCTTACTGTGGCACATGGAATTTTTTAAAGGTAGAAATCACAAGGCACATAAAGGGGAAAGGGCTATAAGTGGGCGAACAGACACATGTATTTCCCTCCTTTTTTTCTTAAGAATGGAACTAACATAATTAATAGTATAAAATCATTGTTTATCGAGTGAGTAAAATTGTGATTACTGTATTGTCCACAGAAAAAGTTAATTAAAAAGCTTTATAATCCATTATAGAACTCTGAATATTGACAAGGTGTGATTAAAACTCAAGTCAAACTACAGATTATGTTAGCCAAGTAACTCAATTCACTGACAGAAAATTTTAAAATTCCTTTGGAAAGGTGCATCTTATAAAGTTCAGTGTTGAGTAAGGACAAAAAAAAACTTCAAAAAATTCCAAACTAATTAAAAGGCTAGGATGTTTCCAGGCTCTCCAGGTTTTTATTATTAAGCAAACAGGTAAATTATCTCTTACAGATGTGTTGCAACTATTCTATGTATAGATGTAAATGCATCATATAGGGTAATTTTCACCCTTCACTCTTCTTCCCCTGTTCTATCTTTAGATATTCATGTGCTGCTGCATAGCTTTACTTCTAATTTTCATTTCAAGAAGGAAGGAAAACTACTTCTCTGATGGTTTTCTAAGCCTTATAGTGTCACAGATGATAAAGGATTTTCATTCCCTTTGCTCGGACACCACTTCCCCTACTCTTTCTTCGGGTTGTGTTTTTGCTGTGTGTTTTTATTTGAATAAGTGATTCATTGAAATCAAAGTAGATTCTCTTATGGTTGTTAAATTCCCTAGAAACAGTCTCCTGGAAATTGCTTGCTAATGCTGAGAACACTTGAAAGTTTCCAGTCTTTTATAGCCCTTAAGCCATTGCCTTATACAGTACCTGAATTAGATATGTTATACATCAGCTTTGAATTATCAGAAATCCTGAAACTTTTCATGAGATCAGAGAGGGAAAAAGGTCAGAGTTCATATTACTTAGCTTTATATAATTTCTGTGTGATTGCGGAAGCCCAGAGTAAGAGAATGGACTGCAATGCTCAGTGTGCAAGAACATTGCTGCCTTGTAGTCAGCTCTGTTGATGGGGTGGGTTGACCTTGGCCATCTGCAAGATCCCTCCCAACAGCTCTCAGTCTGCCCCCTCGACCAGACAGAGGATTGAAAAGGTCATATGTTAAGATAATGACAGGAAACTCATCACTTACCATCACTGATAAAACAGACTCAATTAGGGAAAAAAAATAATTTAATGTATTGCCCATTAAAATAGAGCTGGATCGTGTGAAACAAAGACAAAAAACCACCCCACCTTAGCCCACTGTACTCCCGTCTTCCCAAGCTCAACTTCACTCCTACATTTCTGGCTCCTCTACCTCCTTCCCCTCCAGTGAGCGGCGCAGTGGGGTGGGAAATTGGAGGCTGCGGTCAGTCCATAGCAGCTCCTCTCTGCTGTTTCTTCCTTCTCACATTTTCCCTTCTCCAGCCTGGGGCCTTCCCAGGAGCCGCAGGGAAAGCCCTGCTCTGACAGGGTCCCTGCAAGGGCCGCAGGGCCATCCCTGCCGGGTCTCTCCCCGCCTCCGTCCCCGCTCCCGCTCTCCCCTCGGGGCTCGCAGGGCTGTTTCCCGCACGGTTCCCCTCGCTCAGCCCTGGCTGCCGGGCAGCGTTTTGCCCTCCCTTGCCCAGGCTTTGCCCGGGGCTCTCGCCCGCCCGCCCGTGGCTGAGGGGCTCAGCCGTGCCCTGCGCTGGGGCCGCTGCAGCCGCTGGCACCGCCCGGGGCCGGGCCGGGCAGCCCCGGCACAGCCCCAGCGCCAGCACCTTGCCGTGGACTACACTGAAAAGTAATTTAAAAATTGTGGTCATTGTCTGTCAAGCATCTTTTATTAAAGATTCAGTGTTATGGGTTCTGTTTTGCAAAACGTTTACTGTAGCCTTCTAGACTTTTTTTATAAAACTCATTACAAAGACATTTGTAAACAAAGCATCTTTGAAAGACCTAAAATTCTTCACTTATCACTCTCTAGTACTACGAGTTTCTATGTAGCTTACTGTGAGCTGTTTGATTGTTTACTTGTTGGGGTATCTATTAAATCGTAATTTGAGATTTGCTGCAAACCAGTTTCAAAGTTGGTTTGTGGTGATGGCTGCTCGGAGAGCTTGTTATAGGTATTGAAGCCATAGATGAATTTTCAACAAGCTACCCGGAGATAAAAGGGTATTGCATTTACTGTAAGGTCAGAGAACATTGGTTTAAACTCCCAGCAATTTATTTTTTACCTGATACTGGCACCAAAAAGCAGCTTTGAGTCCCTAAACTTGTCAAAAAGTATATTTAGGGACGCTTGGTTTTTTTTCAATGCCCTCCAGTGCTAAAATGGTGTCTTAAAACACTTGAAATACACTACTTACACCATATAAATCCATTTGTGTTAGGACCTTTAACTGTAGAAAAGAAATACTTCTTAAATAGGTCTTGAAGGGATTGAAAATGCTAAAAATTACACAGGAACAGTGCTCTTGGCATATTTCAGGATATCTTGTGCCTGATGTAGCTACTCTCCTACAAATTCACTTCTGCTCTGTCTGCCTGAAAGGAGAAAACTTAATTTCCTCTTTCCTTCACAAGGCTTCTGTAAATGTGATAAGTCCAGGAATTTTGTTTTGGTGAAAAGGTTTAGTAAGAAATAAGCTTTAAAGCGCAATTTTGAAAGGTTCTGGCTGTGATGCCGTGAAGGAAACGGCTTCAGACCATTTCCTCTTGTCAAGAGCTCTTGTCGAGTTATGACACGACTGAGATTGCAGGAAATCTGTAATGTTTCTGAAGAACAAAATGGAAGTGTGGGGTCTGCACAGAGAGCAGAGCCACTGTTATATTTTTTGCCATCACTAGCATAATCCCGCTAATTCCCCAGTACCCTGGCAGGCAGGGTCTGGGGCTTGTGGGACCCAGGCTCTCTAAGGGTGGCATTGGCTGCCCTGGCTATTTGGGGGTGACTCTTACGTCTTTGGGGTGAGTGGGGCTGTGCAATACCAATTGTGCTGATGGTGTGACAGCAGTGGTCATTGCTGCATGACCAACTCAGCCTGAGTTTTCCAGAGGCTGGAGGTGACCAGCAAACACTAGCCAATGCTGCCCAGGGTACCTGGTGAAGACTGCAAAGGGTTTCTGGAGAAAGGTATGAAAATAAACCTATACAGGCTTATTTAGGGCTGAGGAGGAGGAAATCCCTTTCACAGATAGTGAACACAGTATCTCTCCTGAGAGAGACCTGAGGAAGGCGATGCCTTTTCACAACTACCTCCACTCTTGTTGCTTGGGACTGAAACACCCCACTTCAGGAGGCAGAGGAGCCCTGAAGGGTGAGCAAAACACCAAAACAGAGGGGTAGAAACACAGTTGTTTTTTCTGTAGAAAAAAATTTAATTGTATCATTGAGGCTTTCTTGAACTAGTTGTGTTGTACATAGACTAATAATTTCTGTTATTAGTCTCTTAAAACATGTACTAGACTATCAATTCTTAGCTCCGTAGCATGCATTACATTCAACATCCCATCATGAGACTCTTCCGTGTCTCAAAGGTGAGACCTTTGATTCTTTGAGACCTGCTCTTTCACATATTATGAAATTAGCATAAAATTTGGGTAGAACATTTTCTTTGCAATGTGCTTTTCTCATGCTCAGAGAACTGGGAGATGTGTGAGCTGGAGAGAAGGTTTCAGCTTCAGAGCCTGCATCAAAAATTCAAATTATTGAATAGGAATTCTTGTGAATGTCTGTTTAGAAGACTTGGTAGGTATGCGAAACTAGTTGAACAACAGGTAATGCCTTGTGATGATTAACTCATTAATCTAGGAAAATAATAGAAAACTCTTAAATATTTAAGGAATTTTTTGACATATATATGGAATCCTACATATAGTGATTTTTATGTTTTAGAGAATAAGAGTCAAGGCATCTTCTTTCTTGCTGCTTAACACAGATACCTGGCTATTAGCAGAGTTTTATTGTGGTTCTTGTTGTGGCATATTCTGACAAACGTAAGCATTGAATGACCTACTTTACCTGCATATTGAGTTTCTTTACAATTATTTCTTTATTTTGTTTCTGGAAACTAGCATGCGTCATACTGGCACCAATATTTCATATGCATCTATTTACATATGCTGTTTTGATCTGCCCAAATCTGAAACTTTGGTGTTGTTAATACTCTTCAGTATTGATTTTTTAAGAGAGCGGAATTGAGGATTGAGTGGGGGTGTGTATGTTGACTGGGAAAAGAGAGTTGAGAGGGATGGAGACAACACAAATAATTTCTTGGCAATTTCTCTGTTTGCATTGTTCCAACGTTCCCATGCTGATATTTACCCTGGTTAGATTTATCTTGTCAGTCTCCTACAGCAACGGGAACTGGTTTTTTCAATAACTTTGTTCATTTATTCAAACTTGATTATAAATATATTGGACACATTAGCATTTCTCCCATTGATGTAATAGGTTGGACTGAGTGCTGATTCATGCAGGCAGTGCTGCCACCCCTCTTTTAGGCCACTGTGTTCGCACATCTTCAGACAGAATCATAGAATATCTCAAGCTGGGAGGAATTCATGAGGATCAAGTCCAACTCCCTGCTCCTTGCAGGACTACCTAGAACTAAACCACAGTGGCAGTGTGTTCCTAACGAGGTCTGTCTGGGCATCTGCATCACTTGTGCAAGCAGAGCTTAGCAGGACACAACTTTCTGCTGGCTGGATGCCATTGTTTCCTGATCCAGCTGTCAGAGGTACAGCAATCTCCCATGCAATCTGCTGTGCCATGCTCTGCTCACCAGCACTCCCCCAGCAGCTTCTTTTATGGAGGGTTGGCTTTGCCCACGGTTGCTCCTGGCCCTGCTTAATGAGCTGTTTGGTTAAGCATTGCTATGTTCACCACCAGCAGTAGGTTATCTAAAGAGGCTTTCATTGCATGCTTTTTTTTTCTGGATTGGAAGGGCTGTCTTCAGAGTCCTCACCGTTTCCGAGCTGCTGTCTGCCACTGGGCCTGATGCTGATGACTTGGCCAGACGTTTCCCAACTACCTTCCCATGTATTTAAATTATTTTATATCATACCCTGGTTTTGCTTTTCCTCTTGCATCTTTTAGCTGCTAATGATCCCATCTCAGTCAATTTTTCCTCTGTCTGGAGTTCTAACTTATTTGTCTCCAAACATTTTGCCAGTTTTTTCTCACTATTTAAAATTTGAAGGAAACTTGAACTAGGGTCATGCAGTTTTACATCAGAGCTGGGTCTTGGTTCCTGGATACACAAGCAGCTAAACCTCTGTGTGGGGAGCAGAAAGTGTTAAGCAGGGATCTGAAGAGAGAGTTATACCTCCATGTCTCAAGGACTGTGGTAACATTTGAAAGGCCGTGCTTGGTAACAGGGTCTGGAATGAGGCTGAGACTCTGTTTGCTTCTCTGCCTAGTGGGAATCAGCCACCAGCAGAGTTAAGGATCTTCTTAGTAGCAACAATCCACTTGATACTGATAGGTTCTGAAGGGTTGCTTCCACCTACTGAAAAAGACCGCAAACTTCTATATAAAAAAGAAAAATTCTTTCAGACTGAATTGGGAAATGAGATGAAATGAGATTCCTTCAAAGGATCGTCTGCATGTATTAGTAACATGAATGACTTTTCAAGGCAGAAAAATATTCTTTCAATTATTTCTGTATATAACATTGAAATGCATGACTGTTCAGACAATTGAATGTAATCTAATGTAATTAAGACTACCAGTCTACTGTGATAAAACTGTAAGAGTTGCTTGTGTGTTTAGAATTAGTGCATTGGTTCCTATGTTAGGAAATATTTAAATTACTAACAGACTTGGCATTGGTAGAACTGACAGTAGAAAGTTGGTAAGTACCTACCAATTATCTCAGCTGATAATTTTTTGGCAAGTTCCACTCAGGAATGAATTTTGACTTGTGTGACAAAATTGCCTTCTCCCAAATTGGTTCTTTTCTTGCTTAACTGAATAGAATAATTTGGAAGGAAATGTTTAAAAAATTCAGATGGTGTATTTTTATCAATTTTAAAGGCCTAGTATTTCACTTCAGCATTGTTGGTGATCTCTGTTTCATAGTTATAATACTGAGGATGGTAACTTTTCCATTGTCAGCTTGATTTAAAAGCACTTTTTGAAGTAGATTACTGTGTAATATTTTCCTGTGTAAATTAACAGTTTTCCTCTACTCAGAATTTTTTTTCTGCTAGTGTGTATGTGTTTTCCCCCTCACTTTTTTAAAACTGCCTTTTTGTCTAAGGCATCATTTTCAAACTGAACTTCTTTTTTCAGAAGATCAAAGTGAATAATTACAGTGAGAGACTAATGCAAACGAAATGACAACATAAAAGGATTTCTGAAATTTCACTAATTTTTACCCCTTAATGTGTTACGTGTTCTTCTTCCTCCATTTTTGGAAGCAGTAAACAATATATTTTTTATATCTGGTATATTGTGTTGCTTCAGGATATATGAATCTCTGGTGTTTTACACTTTGATGCCATGTCTTCCACTCCCCTAAAAGCATTTTTTTTTTTCCCCAAAGCGTTTTTTCTCAAGGTCAGTTGTAGTTTATTCATATGCCAACAGACAGAACATCGTCTGAAACCAGTTCAACTGATAACATCCCATTTCCTATGGGTATGTGCTCTATATCCTCTAGGGTTTCTTCCCTCATTTCTCTTCATTGAATCCCAGCTGTTCCTCCAACTTGTAACACCTACCATCAGACAGAGGACAAGAATGGCTTTGCCATTGTAGGTCAGCATGTCCTTATGGCCAAAGTCTGTTGACAAACAACGTGTGATAGCTGCATTCTTCTTGCATTTCCCGCTGCAGAGATTATCTCTGTCTCTATAAAGCCTGTGGGAATTTGATTCTCATTTGGGGTCTTTATTGCTTTGTCAAGGCTGGGCGAAATAGTCCCATTGGTCAAAAGTTTACTAAGATTGTGCTGAGTAGGTGTAACAAACTGAAGCAGAGATAGGCAAAAAAAATCTAAGGAAACCTTAGAAAATTCTGCAATTTATTTTGTTTATCTGCACTCATCCAATAATGTTGAATAAGCAATGAAATTTCTGACATATCTCTAACAGTTTAATAGAAGACACTATTTTCCCTGTCACGTTTACCATTAGCCATGTATTAGGTTCCAGTTCAACAGCTCTTATAATTTAGTTTTGACAAATTGATATCTTACTTATTGTTGAAGTATTTTTCTTATCACCTTGTGGTTAGCAAAGGCCCTTTTTTGTTACCATTTCATCACATTTTCTTCCTAAACTATCGCTTCATCTTATGTACAATGATTGGCTCTGCTTTAGTACCTTTTAAAATGAGTACTAAACACAAGTCATAGATCTTACTGGTTCATATAAAAACAAGTATATTGTTCAGCATTGCAGGGCATGATTGAACATGTCTGTGATAATTCCTGATGTGTACAAAGACACTTCAGGGGCTGTCATTTTTGTGATCACTTAAATGAAAAAACCCTTATCTGTGCAGATGGCTTTTCTTATGTACCTTTTAGTGGTTTGACTAATTTCCTTTTAGAGTATAAATTGCATATGTTGTGGATAAAAAAGGCTGGCATTCATGTGTAATGATTATATTTTAAAGGAATAGTAGTATAAGTATCAATCTTAATGTTTTCTTGAGCAATAGCTGCTTTTAAAAGTTCAATATAGTTTAAACCAGTTGATCAAATGATGAGTCAGATCTTAGTTCAGAATTATCTTGCCTTGATATAATTTGGATAACAAAGTGTTTGTGAGTGAAGCGAGCTAAAAAATATTAGCCCCTCTATAAAATTCCACATAATTGCAGAACTATCCGTATGATAAACAATTTTTTGTGCTGTTTAAAATAGGCAAAATGGGAACTGATAGAGAAGGCAGAAAATCTAGTTTGGTTATTCAGATCAAATGTACTGCATGTTGCAAGAATATTAAATTGTCAGAAAATACCCCTTTGAATTACTGCAGATGCAGATGTCTCCTCATTTTTTTCATTCTTAGACTATTCTCATCAGTTCTAGCTTCAGCTAGGCCTGGCTTATAAAATGGTTTTGGTTGGAAGGGACCTCAGACATCAACTAATTCCAACCCCCCTGCCATGGGCAGGGACACCTTTCACCAGACCAAATTGCTCAGAGCCCCATCCAACCTGTGTCCTTGAACACTTCCCAGGACGGGGCATCCATAGCTTCTCTACGCAACCTGTTCCACTTCTTCACCAGCCTCACAGTAAAGAATTTGTTACTAATATTTAATCTACACCTACTCCCTTTCAGTTTGAAGCCCTTCCCCCTTGTCCTCCCACTACTCACTTGTAAAGAGCTCCTCCCCAGCTGTCTTGTAGGCCCCCTTCAGGTACTGGAAGACTGCCATCTCTTCTTCAGGCTGAACAATCCCAATTCTCTCAGCCCTTCGTCGTAGAAGAGGTGCTCCAGTCCTCTGATCGTCTTGGTGTCCCTCCTCTGGACTTGCTCCAAAAGGTTGATGTCCTTCTTGTGCTCAGGACCTCAGAGCTGGATGCAGCACTGCAGGTGGGGTCTCACCAGAGCAGAGTAGAGGGGCAGAATCCCCTCCCTTGCCCTGCTGGCCATGATGCTTTGGATGCAGCCCAGGACATGTTTGGCTTTCTGGGCTGTGAGTGCACATTTCTGGCTCATGTCAAGCTTTTTGTCCACCAGAACCCAAAAGTCCTTCTACTCAGGCCTCCTTTCAGTGAGTTCTCTCAATCTGTACTCATGTCTGCGATTACCCTCGCCCAGGTCCAGGATCTTGAACTTGACCTTGTTGAAATTCATGAGGTTTGTAAATCTCACGGCTTTGGCAGAGGCTGTGCAAATCACTGTTGGGGTGTTTGTGAAGCATTTGTTGTCATCTAAACAGGAAATTAATTTCTTCAGCCAGATTTTAAGTGGTGTTTTGAGAGGAGGAGACTTTTATGTTTTGACTTTAAAAATCCCTGTGTTGTAATAGAATGATTTCTCAAATAGTCTTCCCCTTGCACCTTAATTTTTAAGCGAATTATGTTTGGGCCTTTTTATATATGTAAATATGTACTTAGAGTGTAAACATGCATATTGCTAGTTCACTTGTCTTCTGATTGTGTTTAAATATCACGATCACTACAAATCTAAAAATCATTTTTCTGGGCTTTTAATCCTTCAAATTATCTTTTCCTTGAACTTTTATGCAAAAAATCATTTGAGTACCTATATTACTTTAGAACTTGTGTGGGAATATCAGATGGTGCTTTAAATGCTTTCACTTCAAACAATTTTAAATGTCTGTTGGGAGAAAACTTGCTCAAGGTGTATGTTTTATTCAGAGCTGATCTAAGTTTGATACTGCTGATGTGAAATAGGTACTAAAATATTTCCACAGCAAAAGTGTATTTTTTTCATTTGTACAAATAACCATGTCTAAATTTGCTCATATATATCAAAAAAGTTGATTTCTGTTCACAAGCTTTTTGATTGATGTTAAATTTTTAAATGCCTTTTACTACTTTTTCTTCACTAGGTCTATGCAGGCTGTACTCTTAGCTATTCTTTTTCTTCCCTAGGAGTATTGTATGGCACTCTCAAACCTTCGATCATTTATGTAAGTACAACTGTAATAAAGATTATGTAGTAGAGATCATCTTAAAGTCTCTTAAGCAAAGATCAACTGGCAAAACACTTAAACAGAATTCAACAAAAGAGTAAGCCTCAAGCTGTCTCTTGAATAACAGTGTTTAGGGAATAACCCAACAATTTATTTCTTTGGTTTTAATAGTTCACTAGTTCTAATAACATGGGCATGTTGTTGTATAAATGGCCAGTTTAAGTAGTAATACAACAGAATCTCTGTGTTGGACCTCTTTATTCAAATACTTCTTCCCTTGCGTTTGCCATGTTTCTGTTTTCCTAGCAAGGACAGTGTGCTGTCATTCACAAATCAAAGGAAGTGTTCTGTCCAGGCACGTATTCTCTTTGGATTGCCTAAGTGCCTGCTGCCATCCAGCTTGGGCCCCAGTTTGGGTGCTACTATTGCTGGATTTCTGTGGTTTTCATGAGCAGCCCCTTCTTTTAAAAGACGTTGAGTAGCAAGGTTCATCAGGCCGATTCTGCATGAGACATTCTGTGTTGGCATTAGAGGTGACAGGAGCAGTGCAGGTCAAAGAGTTGAAAAGACCAAAGATGGTAATGGTTTTTATGAGGATCATAAATCTTCAAATGTGGCATGAATTGAGTACAGCAAAAATGAGGAGATAGCCTTATTCTTATCAAGAATGTTTTTGTTAAAGTCAAATAAGAGAGACTTATGTCATGACATTTCTCTTATGAAAAAAGAGATTAGAATAACACACACAATTTCAACTGCTGTGTCAGCGTTTATAAAATTGCTCCAGGAGGCTGAGGTTGTCTTCTCAGGATGTTTTGCGGGGTAGCAGATCTTTTAGTGAACTCTCTTTCATGCTTTTGCTGTCTCAGCATTCTGTATTTCCTGGACTGTGTGTGCTATATGACACCATTGGGACACATTTGGTTATATTCTGATATCTGACATGCACTAAGTACTCTAGGACAAAGTGCAGCACACCCAGATAATCAGAGTAAAATCAACTGTAAACCAAAATTGCTAAATAAATATGAATGAATAGATGATGTCCTTATTCAAATTTTTATTTCCATGTGATGTTTCTGATTCTGGAAAAAACCACAGGTGAAGCAAAATGCTCAGGAGCATATAGTTTCTAGTTGTTTGAATGTCCAAAAAATTATAGACAATTTGATGTCATGGTTTAACCTCATCTGGAAACTAAGCAGTTTAACACAGCAATTTTCTCACTCCAACCCCATAGGATGGGGCAAAGAATTGCAAGGGTAAAAGTGAGAAAACTCGTGGGTTGAGATAAATACACTTTAATAGAGAAAGCAAAAGGCACATATGCAAGCAAAGCAATTAATTCACTACTTCCCTTCAGCAGGCAGGCATACTGCCAGCTCCAGGAGGGAAGGACTCTCTCATCCCATCCCTGTTCCTTCACAGCTTCTTGTGCACATGAGACACTAAAAAGTCCTTGATTCGGAGTAAGCACTACTTAAACATCAAGAATCAAAGGAACCAAAACATCAGTGTGTTATCAACATTATTCTGAATCCGAACCGAAGCACTGTACCAGCTACTAAGAAGAAAATTAACTCTATCCCAGATGAAACCAGGACACCATCATATGGTATGAGAGAACCCTTTGGTCAGTTAGGATCAGCTGTTCCAGTGCACAAGAAGTTCCCAATTTCTTGTGTACCTCCAGTCTCCTTGCTGGTGAGACGGTGTGAGAAGTAGAAAATGACGGTGTATCAGTAGTGCTCAGTAATGGCTAAAACATCAGTGTGTTATAAATACTTTTTAGATCACAAATCCAAAACATAGCCCCATATTCACTGCTATGAAGAAATTTAAATCTATCCCAGCCAAATCTAGTACAGGTGAGAAAGAAATCTTTTCCTAGCACTTTGAAAAAAAGAGAAGTCAATGGAATCATGGTGCTCAGTCAGCTTTGGAGACCCCGTTAAAAAACTAGCAAGGCATTTTCAAACTCTGAATGTAACCATAGAATTATTCCTTGCTGATAACTAGGTGTACATCTGGCTGCCTGAAGAATATAAATTGCTACTGATAATTCTCGTATTCTCCCATTTTATAATTGCATCTACGTATCATATATGCTGAGAGATCATTGTCTATAAATCACATATTTCATTTTGACATCCATTACCATATCTGATTACCTTGTATTTAAATTCTGGTAATCTATAAAGAGACATAATATCACAAAGGCAAGCAGATGAGAACTTTAAAACATTTCACAGGACAAAAAGAAATACTACAAAGTAAAAAGAATGTCTACACTGAAATTTGACTGTAACTAGGGCATAATAATTGTCTTATTTGTTCATGTAGGTTTTAACAATCAAAGCACCTGTCAGAAATGTGTTGGCAAGGGTTGTACAACCTCAGTGTAGTTATGATGTATTATCAGGTGAGATCTTTGAACATAGAATTCTTGGTATTAAATGCCTTGTGCACCATCAGCAACCCTCCTCTTTCTCTGAGATGCAAAAAGTCTGAGCTTGACTCTCAATATCATGGGTATAGAAATAAGGTATAGAATGAAATTAATATTACAACAAATTTTTAAAAGGTAGCATATTTGCAAGTTTATTGGTTACACTTCAACTGAGAGGACAGTAAGTTTTGTTGTTTGGGGTTCTTTTAATCCATTTGATAAGATATGCACTTCCTTGAGGTATGTATACACATTAAAAGAGAAGCCAAGAGTTCAAAACTTATTTTTTTGCTTATTGTTACTTAAAACAGTAAAAGATGTTGAATGGCAATTTTTGACTGAGGTACAAACATTGCAATACCACTTAAATACCAATTTACACATTTATCTGTCTTAGAATTGTGCTTATTTGTCTGGAAAATAATAAAATATTCATTTGGTGAATAATTACCTTCCTCCCCACTGCAGTGATGGAGATAAAATCTGTGTGGATACACGTCTCCTAGAGGCTGGAATACACCATTAAATAGGTGCGTAGGAGAAAGGAAGAAGGAAAAAGAGAGTGCAGCATAATTCAAAGTGTTACTGAGTCGCTGACTGGGCAAGACTGCACAACTCAGTTTGATTTCTGGTTTAAAGTGGGAAGTCTACATCAGTAATAAAAGTGAAAGCCAGCATTTCACTAACTTTGCAAAGGAGTTTGTGGTAGTCCTGTGACAAAAACTTCAAGTTGGGGTAAAATGTTTTGAGTTTTAGCTGTTAAAAATTTTCTTCAATTAAAGATCCAAACTCTTTTGAGAATGTTAAGCAATGCTGAAGATTTTTAGGTATAATACAAAGCAGCATTTCTTTTTCTGTTTCTTTATAGTCCAGAGCACTCATTACAGATGTTATTCTAATAAAAAGCTAGTATTTGTAAATATTAATGTCTGCACGATCTTGCGATATTTCAATTTTTACCTTCCAAATCTCAGACATTTAAGTTCTGGAGGTCTTAAAAAAATTATTATCCACTATATCTCCTGTTCAGAGGATATTATATAGATTTGTTTTGTTGGTTTTTTTTTTTTTTAGTTTATTTGTGCAGCATGGAGTACATAGAATGTGTTCCCACTTACTCATTTTATTTATAATATTGAACATTTTTAATAAGTTTGTTTAATTTTCTGTCTGCAATCATAGGTTCTTAAAAATTGGATAGAATATGAGGAAAGGTGCATGTGAGTGTGGCTTATGTTCATAATTAGCTCTGTTAACCAAGATTGTTAATTTGATTTAATTACTACAGTCAGGTTAGCTTCTAAAAGCTAAACCTCTCTAAGGCAAAGAGGTGTTAGACCAATGAATACATTTTCGAAATTTTCTTTTGCTCTGTCTGAGAAATAAATTTGCTCTGTATCTTTAAGTATTCTGGGTTTGGATTCACAAATATGAAAGAATAAAATATATTCTCTCTGAAAGATGGACCACTGGTACCAATCAGCTGAAGATAACTTCAACACATAAAGAATTGAGCATATCAGACACTTTTTTGAGAGGGAGTAGGGTTTTCTTCTCTTCCAGATTCTTTATGTCAACAAGTTCCTTTCAGATGGAAGGAAATATAGGTAGCAAAAAGCTACCAGTACTTCTCCCAAGAACTGCGGAGTGCAACAGAAAAAACCTGAATCTAAATTCCACTGGAAACTGAAATGCAGAACACTGAGGAAGTTCAGTAATAAGGTCCATTTCTTTCTTTTTCTCTAATTGTAAGACAGATACAGATAATACTACCAGATGCTTTAGTATTCTGAGTTTGAATGTTTGCAATGCAATTGCTTACAATGAGATTGAAAATATTAACTCATCAAAGCAGGAGGTTTATTTTAAGGTATATAATGTAGTATGATATATACATGCACATTTTGAAAAGAATGGGGTTTATAAAATTTGTTTAAAAAACTAAAATGGAGAACTGTTGCATAATTGCTGACAATTCAGAATTGCACAGGAAATCTGACAGCTGGAACTTTCATTGAGCTTCATTTATTATTTGTTTTAAGTAAGTTTTATTAAGTAGTCAATAGAATGCAAATTAGAATGCCGGTTGGAATACCAGTGAAATGACTGGGAATGACTGCTGTTGGACCACTATTCCATAGAAATCGACTTGGAGATTGACTTCAAATGGAAAGATGACCTTTTTAAAAAGGTAAGTTTGCATTAATGGCGTCATCTACTTCTCACTGGCATCTTCAGGACAATAACAACAAGAAAAAACAAACAAAAAAGGAAATATCTGAGAATTGACAATGTTTCTCAGTGTTACATGGTAATGACACCTTCAGTAGCAGGTATTTATGTTATTAAAGTCTCTGACCTCAGTATTATGTTTGTCAGCTGCCCCTTCTGACTGAGAAGTCCCACATGCTGATGAGATGTAGCATCTAACATATGTCCCTTTAAAACAGCCTGTCTGGTGTGTTTATTAGGACTGCTGGTCCATTATAAAAGACACAGATGACTAGTTACCCTCCCAAACCTTGATAACCTCCTTCTTTTCAAGAGCAGTGTGATAGGCTGCAAAGGCATGAAGTATGGTGTTCTGTTCAATTCCACATTACATATTCCTTCCCTATCCTTTTAAAGGGATGCATTAGTATAACATTTTCTGTCTTGAGGAGTTCTGTATTTTTACTGGACTCAACTCACCCCATCTGACATATCCATCACTGAGTGGCAAATCCTTGGACTTCTAGATCCTGTGCCAATATCCAAAACCTGCTTTGCTGTCTTTCCATTAGAGTATTTCAGTCCATAAGACACCAGTGGGAAAAGGTCCCTCTAGGAAGTTAGAGTTTTGCCTTTAAATTAGTGGCAAAATCTGACAAGTTTAGGTATTCTGAGGTTATTATTCTTCCATTACCTTCCAGGATTTTAGCAGAAGATTAACTTAATCTGGCTTGCAGGTTCACCCAGACACAGATTTCTTGCTCTTCTTCCAGTATTTCCTGAATGTGTCAAAACCTGGACTAAACTACTAACAGCGATCAACTCAGAAATTTGCTGCTCCTCTGTGAATTTCTGTTGCCTGTATTTGTAATTAATAAATGCACCACTAGGCATTGGTTTGGTGGAGAATGCGGGCAAGG
>VZTA01011703.1:337-51408 GCA_013398855.1 Mohoua ochrocephala
TTTGGTGGTCTTCCTCTGTCTTATGACATTGAGGTAATTATAGAAGTAGATATTAATCGTAGTATTTTAACCTGTATTTTCTGGTTCACAGACCACAAATTTGCATGGCCTGAAGGAGAACCAGGCTTGAAATGTGGTAAAGTCTCAGTTGCATGAGTGCATTTCAGAGGCTTGGCCTGCCACCCTTGGCAGGGAGGTGCTTGGTGCGCTGTATAAATGATCACTGCTTAAACTCTGCATTTAAAAATCAAAATGCAAGTAAGACAAATCAGGTTTTTATATATATTTTCATAAATCAGCATTCCCAGCAAGCTGTCCAGTACCAATCTTTAGCTCCTCTCAGCTCAAATCCTCATGTCAGTCATATTGTGCGAGCAGTGGCAAATGGCAAGAAATGGTGCCAGGGTTTAAGGCTTGAGGTGACATTTTGCAACCAGGCTGACATTAACCTTTTTTTACAACATGTTTTTGGATCAGACCCTTGGCAGCTGTGGTGCTGTGCTTGCACTGAACCCAGCCAGCAGAGCTAATGCCATGGTAACTGAAAGCCCACCCAGGACTCATAAAATTCAAATACCAGGGTCTTATTTATAATGACAGAATGATATTAAAGGAACCTCAGAGTGACACTTGGGCACTCGTGTACTGAAGTGAGAGCTGTATCGTCTGTCCCACATCGCAGCTGAACAGTGTCACACAGTTTGTGTGTGTCAAAGCCTCAGAACAGCAGCACCATCCACTTCAAGACTGTGTGTGCTCTGTGCAATGTCACAGAAATTTTAGTGGTTCGGTTTGGTTTTGTTTGGTTGTTGTTTTGTGTTTTGTGTTGGTTTGGGTTTTATTGTTTTATGTTTTGTGTTGGTTTGGGGTGTTTTCCCCTCACTCTGGTTAATACCAAATGAGATACATCAGTGATTCTGCTGCCCCATTACTGCCCCAAGGGCTGTGAAAATTCACACACCAACTGCAGCCTTCCAAGGAATGAAAAGTACCAAAGTACCCCAACTGAGAAGTGCAGTCTGTGTTGGTACTAACACCAGCCTCCAACTAATATGCTGGAAAAGAAAGAGGCATTAAATCCTCATTAAGACAATTTTCTCTTCTACTTTTTTTTTTTTAATTTTTTTTTTTTTAAATTGTCCAGAGTAAGTCAGTGACTTCAAACTGTGCTTTGCCTGGCCACAGTAAGTTCATCAAACAGGGTCATTCTACCAATTCAGGATGTCTCATCCTACATACTAACTACTTGCCATCAAGATATTAAGTACTCAGTAGTTACTAGTGCTGAAGCATAATAATTTGCAGCATTCTCTTTGGGTTATAAACCTCCCTTTTCTTCCATACTCTGGAAATCGAGGAATAAAAAGGAAAGCTAGCAATCAGCAAACTGGTACAACCGATTCTTGTAATGTTCGTAATGGAAAGAGAAATGGAGTCTGCAGGTGAGAGTTCATCAAAACTCCAACAAGGCACGTGCAGCAGATGGAATTCAGAACTTCCTGAAATTCAGATCGTTGCAAGGAAAGTGTGGTTGTCTGTACAATGAAGCACAGCCGGTACCGAGTTTAGAAGAAATAAAAGTACCTCTAGGCCACTTGAACAGTTGGGTGACCCCTGAAATAAAGCCTTTTTCCGCCTTCCAGTTTGTTTGCATTCTTCTGAAACGCAGGCGGAGTCTACTTTGCAGTGGGCATTGTATCGCTGTTACAAGTTGCCTGTTCTGAAGTCCCAGAAGGAGCAATGAACTTCAGTTTTTTAATGGCATAAGAAAGATGGAGACGTTTTGGAGTCTGTGCCTGACATTTCTGCAGGTCAGTGAGGCCTTTTCATTCCTGTCTGGCAGCAGGGGTAGGCAGAGACTGTGGCTCTCATAAAAATTGTGAGAACAAGCTGCCTGAACATACCTGAAGAATTGGACTTGCTGAGAACGTACACAGATTGTGACACAGATAAGGAACCAGATGACCATGTCCAAACCACTTCCATGAAACAAAACTGTCTGTTTCTCATGTGGTTACCCCTCAAAACTTTACAGAAACTCTCCATTTTGCACCAGTTTCCCAGACTGAGCCTGAATTCTCTTTTAGAGAGGATGTGCCTGCCCAAAGCTTCAATTACTTGAGTTTACTTGTTTCTGGTTTTGTTTTTGGTTGTTTGTTTGTGTGTTTGCCTTTCAAAGGAGCATAAGAAATATCTTTCAAGGGTTTATGTTATATTGCAACACCTTGCCACTACACTGGTCTTACAATCTTCAAACACATAATAATCAACTAATAATTGATTTGTATAAATGAAATTTATTTGTACAAACCATTATTGCAAATATGGAATTCTCTGCTCAAAACGAAGACGAGCCACTCTTCCCTGTTATTATCTTTTGAACAGGTTTATTAGAAGGTTATCTCTTAGGACATGAATTCAAATTGAATGTTTGATCTCTGGTATAACTGACAGTGACATTTAAAGGCTCTATGGAAAGTAACATCATCTATTTTCCCCATTTAAAAGCTGGCAATAACAGCTAATTCCTCAGCAGGAGCTAATGAGCGACGTACACAGCAGCATCCTGTTTTGCAAATTGTAAATGTGTACTTAAAGACAGCGGTGGGAAACTGAGGATTTGTTAGGTTCTGGCATCCTTTTCCTTGCACACAGACCAGCAGGGCGGTGTGAACTATATTCCCAGTGATCCAAAGGCTGTTGAGGCAAACCCAGTAGCCTGACTGGGTTTCCCCTCTGGGGTTGATACACAGGTTACCAAGCCTGTACCATAATGAGCCCTTAAAAACTCCGTCTGAGTGAAAAAACGGTGTCCTCACTCCATCCAGCAGCCAGCCTGTGCCATGCTGAGAGCTGGGGGAGCGCCTTCCTGCAGGGCAGTCACCCAGCAGCAGTCACACGCCGGCAGCTGTTGCTAATTGTCAGCCTGTTCGGAACTTTTGTGGAGCTGTTCTCTTGTGGATCGAGGGCCAGCAGCTGAACTACAGCCTGGACACACAGCCAGCCATTCTGCCTCTGCACATCAACAGCATTATTTACAACATTTTGGGAGATACCTGGTTCATTTCTTACATGTCCCTGCTAGTAAAGGCATTTATTAGTCTGCAAGGCGTCGCTGTCTATTGATTGAGAGCCTTTTTTGGGCCTCCCAAAACAAGGACATTGAGGGGCTGGAGGGTGTCCAGAGAAGGGAACAGAGCTGGGGAAGGGTCTGGAGCACCAGGAGGTGCTGAGGGAGCTGGTGGGGCTGAGCCTGTAGAAAAAGGAGGCTCAGAGGAACCTTCTCACTCTCACAACTCTCTGAGAGGTCTGACCCTGTGCATCAGTCTCTTCTCCCATGTAATGAGCAGTAGGACAAGAGGAAATGGCCTCAAGCCGCCCAAGGAGGTTTAGACTGAGTATTAGGGAAAACTCCCTCTTGAAAACACTTGTCAGACAATGGAACAGGCTGCCCAGGGCAGTGGTTTTCTGTGAGTGTAATAAAGATATATATTATATAGAGAACTTGTATAGATGAGGGTATACATGCACACGCTTTTATTCTTTATTTAGGTCAAACCCAAAATAAATGAATGAAAATTTTCCAGAGAAATTGTAGCTGCTCCATACCTGGAAGTGTCCAAGGCCAGGTTGGATGGTGCTTGGACTAACCTGGACTCGTGGAATGTGTCCCTGCCCATGGCACAGGATGGAACTGGATGATCTTTAAGGTCCCTTCCAACCCAAACCATTTCATGATTTAATGACTGAACTGCAGAAAGGATCAAAGCCTCTCTGCCAGAATGGCACTGTCCCCCAGAGGAGCATTGACAGAAAAGCAGATATTTCACTTGGCAGTGTCCCGTAAAGGCTCTGGAGACGCAGCTTTGATGATGGGCAATGAGCAGATGCTGCTGCGGCTCTGTGGCTGCTTTTCCTTTCCCCTTGCTCTTCTGTTGTGTGGTTAAATGGTGGATGACTGGGATCAGAACTGCTCATGAGTAGAGGTGTCCTAGAAACAGACTGAAAGGCCAGAGGCAGCTTTTCTCCCAGATTCATTTTCTTTTCAAAGGCTTCAGAAATTATACCCAGCACTTTCCTCTGATGGAATTCCCTACACAAACATCACAGCACTTTTGAAAGGATTGAGTCACTTTTCCCACTTCACACATGTAGATAAACAGTATCAGGCCTAGAAGTGAAAGAATGAGACATGATTCACAGCCAGGTCTGTGATGGTGGCTGTGAGGAATGTTTATCCCAAGTAAACGGCTGTTTATTTCTCACTGCCTATCCCTGGCCCTGGCTTGCAACTCGTGAATCCATGGTTAGCAAAAGCGTCTGCAAGCTGAACAGGTTAAATCTGGTGTTTGAAAGATGGTGGCATACCTTTTTATCATGGCCTGCAGCTGGAATAGATATTTTATTTCAAAATCTGTGGCTTCATTGAAACAGATTCATCTCCAGGTGCTTGACAAAAGCCTGTGTTCTGCTGTGAGCAAAAGCCTCTTTCCCATTGTCACTGGTGTTGATCTGACAGACTGCAAAGAGGATTTCAGGGCTTTCCCTCATCACACCAAGCTCCCTTTTTGCCACAGGCAAGCTGCCTTTAGCAGTGCCGTTGGGGACTTGGATGTTCTCTCCAGTGTGTAGAAGCAGGCAGCACACAGAGACCCTGCCAGGAGAGATCAGACCTGACAGCCGTGACAAATCCGTCACTCCAGCCGCTGAAGTTTCACTAGAGGGGTGCTGATACTCACATTTTTGCTAAATTTGCAGAGCCATGTGAGTGACTCTGCAATTAAGCCACAGCTCGTTCTTGGACATGGCTTTGGCCATGAGGGGAACACTTCAGGGAGGACAGGGGACACAGAGTGAATCGGCTACGAGGACACTCAGGGGCCTGCATGAAGGGTGTGGTTGCTCTTTTGTTCTTGAAGCACTTTTTTTTTATTTCCTAGAGTTGAAAGAAAGGCAAGAAACAATAATTTCTCTCCCGGACTTCAGCATTTCAGGGAAAATTCCGTCACCCCCAGAAGGTGCATCTGCATCAGAAATTTTCTAACTTCCTCAAAGTTTGGGCAAAAAGCATCAATTTTCTGTGTTACAGATGACACATCTAAAACAGTGGCTACGTCTTAAGTGAGTTCATCTTAAAAAAATAAACAAAGAACTATTGTCTTGCTGCTAGAAACTCTTCTTTCATGGCAGAGGTGTGCTTCCTCAAACTAAGGAGGGAGAGTAGGATAATCCCATGGCATTGAGACAATGCACAGATGATAACAAAGGCACAGATCTCCTTAGACCTTAACCTGCAGCCAACAGCCCTCATGGCCTGAAATAGTGACTGAGGCATTCAATGCAAGGCTTCTTTTGATTTAAGATTATTAATTTCCTTTTGCTTGCTAGAACAACACAAAGATAAATATGAACGCGTCAAAGCGAATGTGTTTTGACTTCCTGATTGTTTGAATCCGCTGGTGGCTGTGCTAAAAAGGCTGGGTTCAAATTCTTATGAGGCAGTGGAGTTATCATTGATGCCCAAGTGCTATTCCGTGCTGTCACCATCAGGCTGTGCTCACAAAGAGGTCACCTGTCATTGCCAGTGTCCTTGGGGCGCACAGGAAGCCTGTGGCAGCCTTTCAGAGAGGGTGAGCCAGCTCATCCTGGAGTTATTTTATCTACTTCTTTTACAGACGTGAGAGGACGTGCTGTTTCTGGATCAGACTCATTCATTTGCTTCAAAAATGCTGCTGTATCAAGGCCTGTGCTTCATCCTCTGCCGACACTTCCACTGCAGCTGCAGGGCTGAGCAGGAACGAGCACTCAGGAGAGATATCATGTCAGTCACAGACCAGCAAACTCAGAGGGACCAATTAGGTCCTGAAAACTGTGTGGTATTTTTGGGCCTCTTCTACAAACACTGTGGGTCAAAACACTTGTAGTTTTCAACAGCTGTGATGCAGAAGCCAAACAAGCAGCTCAAAGAAGCCTGTAATGGTGAGGGCTGACAGGCTGAGGGAAAAAAAGAGGGGTCAAGACTGAAAGGATCTGCTGGTGAATTTGAAGACACTCTTTGTGAAAGACTTGAGTTGGTATAATCAAGTGTGAGCTGGCACAGGGCCAACAAGAAGAGAAACCACAAAAGCAGAGAGTTGAAATGTGAGCTCCTGAGAGGCTTTGCAATGGCAAAAGTTCATCAAGTTCTGTTTGTGGCTGTGACCCACAGAACCAGTTGCAAATCCTGCTGAGGCTGAGTGCAGAAAGGTCACAGAAGCCACCAACTGCCTGGAAACTACTGAGAGAATCCTATTTAGGGAGGCAGACTCCAAGCACCTCTTCTTTCCAAGGTGAAGCCCATACGTATAGAAAATAATGTGTGGGTTAGGATATTTTTCCAAATTGGCACATAGTTCAAACAGCTGATATGGATTTATCAAGACATTACACATCACACAGCGTTTCTCAAGCTCTGTAGCAACCCTTTCCTCCCTTCTGATTTTAACTCCATGCCATAGCAAGCCTCCCATGGTAAGGCTGAGGCAACAAGTGAGGAACTGAAATAAAGAAGCATAGATGTGATAACCTTCACAGCTTTCCTCCATTTCTTCTTTTTCTTCTTCTTTTTTATTTTTTTTCTTTTTTTAAATTTAGACAGCTTAATTCTTGGCTTTTCACAAAAAATCTCCCTACAGTGGCTTTCCACTGTTCGCAAGAGCTAAACTGTGTGTGGCCTGGTAACACCGGGCTGATTCGGCTGCGCCAGAGCTTGTCACAGTGGAGAATGAGGTAGAGATGTTGAAAGCAGGCTTTGGCAAAATTGGAAATTAACAAATCAAAACTCCTTTCTCTATCTCAATAATGCAATGCTGCCAGAACCTCTCTTACTAAATTGGCCTGTTCTTGGTTGGTTTTCTCAGGCGCAGTTAACAGCATGAACGAAAACTGTGTGAATAATCTCATAATGTGAATTACTAAGTTTGGATCACATAATCACTGTCCTGGTCTTCTGAACGATATTTGCATATTTTTGGAGGAGGGTTTGGCATATCTGAATTCCTGTTTTTCCTTTAAATTTTAAATAAACAAATTAAAACAAACAAACAAAACTCCACAGTCTGAACAAAATGTTCATTTGTTTAAATGCATAAATCAAGGAGAATTTGTTGTATGTTAACCTGGAGAAGACTGGTGAGATACATCTGGAGGTAATGATTAGGGGATTCAGTGGCAAAAAGAATGACAAGGGAATTCTGTAAGAATTGTAACTTCACTATTCCATGTGTGTCAGATTTATACGAGCCAAGAAAAAACTGAAACCAAAAAATAACCCGAACCATAAAGAAGCAGAAAGTTTTAAAAAACTTTAAAAGTATCTACGTGCACTTTTCCAAACTCGTTACACTTCTGAACATGTATGCACATCGTGGCCCTGTACAGCGAATTTGAGCATGTGTATAAATATTGACATCTCTGTCTGGGAGACATTTTTTCTCCCACTTTTATAATTACCCTTTAAGAACATGAAGGCTCTGTGAGATCTTTGAGATGTTCAGTCTTGCTCAAGAAACAGGGAGCAGCTTTGGGGTGTTTGTGTGCAAATCCAGGGTTCCTTGGAAACGCAGGAATAATTGCATTTACCTGTGACCTCTCCCAGGGGAAACTTCTGATTTTCCATCCCCTTCAGCCTTGTCACAGGTAAGGGATCACTTCATGCTGGCTCCTCTGCAGAGTCCAGAGGGAAACCCAAGGGGAGTGTGGGGAATGTAGGAACCCGCACTTGCTGTGCTTCAAAAGAAAATGGTCCTAGAAATGGTGCACAGCCTCAGAGAGGGGGCTGTGAGCAGCCACATGGAGAAAATGGAGCAATTATACAGCTAATAATGGCAAACCCACTTAGTCATGAATTCCTCATTACTCTCGCCTTACTCTCTCAGAAAGTGATTAATATCTTTTTGATCAAGGAGCACAGCAGGAAAGCAGGAACGCAGATCCTGCCAAGAGGCCCATGAGTGAATGTGCAGAGCAGTAATAATTCCAGAAGCTGACAGCTGCAGATGAATTCATGGGCACGGTGTGAACGGCCACAGTGCACAAGCTCTGGCTACATCCAGCAGATTGGGCGGCCGAGCCAAGCCACACGAGCCAGAGGAGTCTTCAGAGCACGGGCGGCATTCGGGTGTGGCTCAGGGCAAGAACCACTCCAAGGTACCTGTATCCTGACTGGAAGCAATAGGAGGGTGCATTTATAGACACTTTCTCCTCTGGCTTTGCAGAGAATATGATTCATGGTGTGGAAGGCAAGCGGCCTAATGTGAAGTTTCAAACACAGATAGCCGGAGAGCCGTGGAGCCGGCCAAGGATTGCTGGTAATTACACACTGTGAGGAAAGAACAGGATATGGGGGTAAGGCAGCACATTTCTGGGACAAGCATCGTTGTTCTGGCTCCTGAAAATGAATGCAAGGCAAGCGCAGGAATGAGGCCGAGGTCATGGAGTGTAGGGGGGAATCAAGAAGACCAGCAGCCCCCAAAGCCCTCTGAGCCATTTCCAGAAAGAAAAGCAGACTGCACATGGTAACTAATTTGCATAGAGAGTGAGAAACTTAACTCCAGGGTGGGGAAAATTAATTTGCATAAATGTATCCCCACAAAACCTGGGACACAGGGCTCTGGACACCCCATCAGCTGGATCAATACTGGAGCCAGAACTGCTGATCTTTCTTTTTCTTCTTTTTCTTTTTCTTTTTTTCTCTTTTTCTTTTTCTTTTTTTCTCTTTTTCTTTTTCTTTTTCTTTTTCTTTTTCTTTTTCTTTTTCTTTCTTTTTCTTTTTCTTTTTTTCTTTCTTTCTTTTTCTTTTTGTTTTTTTTGTACTTTTTCCTTTTTTCTCCCCAGTTAAATTTCAGTTTTCAGTTTTACACCTTGAGCGTGTTCTGATTTTTAGGTATGTTGATACCAAAGTATAGCTGTTTCCCTCTTCCGTTTATCTATTACTACTTTTATGAGTGCAAGCACTTCTCTAATTATTCAGTATGTCATTTTCACCACTTTCACTCTGAAATAAAGTACAAAATACTTACTTCTCCCTTATATTGCCCCTATTCTCGTATATATTGAACTTCTCAAATTCAGCTAGTCCCCAGCTTCTGATGAGAATGTTCTGATAACGTGTTACATCGTAATCATGCAACTGTTAGAGAAATTAGCTTTCAGTCAGAATTTTTTTAACCCATGTTTTCTTCCATCTTAAAATTAATTTTCAGCTCATGCTGAGCCTTTCTTTTTTCCAATGGGTGGAACCTTTGGTGCTGGATCATAGATTACCTGCTTACTTTTTACCTTGAAATTCCTTCTACTTGTGCCCATAACACCTTTAAGTCCTGACGCAAGAAAAAGTAACTCCAAGGTCATTGCCCCCAAAGATCTTTGTTGCCCCTTTAAGCAGTGAATTTCGATAGAGGATTATCAATGTATAGGCAGTGGGATGAGCAGCATCTAAAACAGTGCTCAGAGAGCTGCTGCTGGGAGGGCCTGAAGGACCTGGATGCTCTATCCAGCAGGATGATTCCTGGGCAGGTTCCCCTTGGGTAGAGGGACACCTGGTCATCACCAGTCCTCCATCGCATGCCTCAATCCACAGATTTGGCACTTACCACTGCGTTTTTAAGGGCTGGACAAATAGCAGTGAGAGAAGGGAAGGGCTGTTTTGGAGGCTGTTGCTTTAATGACAGCTCTTCCCTTCCCTCACTGGGGATCTCTGACTCTGATGCAGGAGTTATAGCACATCTGCCTCTGGCGTGGTTTTGGAGAGGTTCAGACTCTCAAGGTGAAGCCTTGGCTGAGGGCTCAGCAACAGCCTCCCACCTTCTCAGGTCTGCAGAAAAGTTGTGAAGTTTTAGTCTTCATACTCCAGGGAAGGGGAAAACTGGGTTTCCCTGTGCTNACAGAAAAGGAACTCTTTTCCTTAAAGAAAGACTCTTAAAAATGAGTGTACTGACCAAACCTCATGCTTTGTTTCCCTTGTGCATATTGGTGGATTGGAAGGAGGGAGGTACTGGGAATAAGGGATTTTTTCTGGAAGCTTGCTTTAATTCCCCATAATTCTATCTATCCACTGTTATTTCTGTTAGTAATAAATTCTCTTTAGATTACCAAGTTTGAGCCTGTTTTGCCTTGAAGCTCTTCCGTTTTTTCCTCAGTAATCCTTATTTTTCCCCCCAAAAGCTGGATTTTTGGTTCCCCTTCTCTGCTTATCATGGCAGAGGCATGTAAGTAAATAGTTTGTTGATGCTGGGTATTTAATCAGCCTCAAACCCGCGACACTTTTCTTTCTCTTTCTTTCTCTTTCTCTTTCTTTTTCTTTTTTCTTTTCCATTCCCTTCCCAATGAAAATTATAACCCTAAACCAAACCCTAGAATCTAGCCCTAAACCCAAGGCAGGGCAGCCTGTGCCAGTGCTCAGCAACCTGCACAGTGAAAAAGTGTTTGCTGATGTTGATGGAGCCTCCTGAATTTCACTTTGTGCTGATTCCTTCTTGAGGAGGGTCTAGTTCCATCTGCTTTGCATCCCCCCTTCAGTAGAGTGTGTTCCACGTGCTCCAGAGAACATCCATTGTTAACTGAATTCCCATCTAGCTGAGAGAAATAATGACTTCTTGTAAAATAATTAGAGGGAATGTGCACCATCTGCCAGAATACTCAATTAGAATAGACCTCAAATTGCCCTTCAAATGTTATAGTTAATTGACAAAAGTACCTGAAAACCTTGATGGATAAAACGTTATTTTGGCTGTTTCTGTGGACACGTTGAAGGAGAAAATCCTAACATTTGAAGACTCTGTGTTTGAGTAAGTAATTTCCTGAGCTGTAATGATTGTGGATGATGTTTGCCCAGCTCTTGATGAGACAAGGGGAAGGCAAGTTTGTTGGATTTTTTATTCTGTCCCTGTCTATTATCGTGTTCCTGTACAATGAGCATGAAATTTGTTCCATCTTTGGGTATCTTCTTTGGAAGGAGCAAAAGCACAATAATCTGTCAATATTTACATCTCACAGTGTGTGCAGCTTCCCACCTGTGAGCAAAATTCCTGGTAAGTTAAATTTTGAGATAGTGTAAACCAACCAATGCATAGTGAACTATGAAATTTGCTTTTATAGTCAACCACTTTCTATAATGTAAATAAAGTAGTTATTCTCAGACCATAAATTATGACAGTCACACCGGTTACCTTTCTGCTTTTCTCACACTGTAGAGGTTTTTATGGCAGGTGTTTTAGATTTTCTTCTAATCCCTCCTTTTTAAAAAAAAAAGAACAAAATTCCCACCATGTGTTTGCATGATGGAAGTGATTTCTGCAGTTTTCTTTCTTATTTTTTCTGTAACTCAATATTGTAAGTTACAGTCACAACAGAATAGTTTCTGCTGTGACCTAGGATTAACAAAAAGCAAGATTTTTTACACTTAAAAAGGTGGAAAACAAATAGAATACACAGGATAGAGGAGAACCAGTCTATTAACAGCAACTTATACTGACAGTATTTGGAACATGAACGAAACCCAGATGAAGGAGAGGACAGTAGGGATGGAGGAGAAGCTTGGAAGGCACCTCTGGATGAAAACAAGTGGCCTGTCAGTGAGA
The DNA here is from genome assembly GCA_013398855.1 of Mohoua ochrocephala. Taxonomy (NCBI): domain Eukaryota; kingdom Metazoa; phylum Chordata; class Aves; order Passeriformes; family Acanthizidae; genus Mohoua; species Mohoua ochrocephala. Next base: position 11,956 of record VZTA01011703.1, read on the forward strand.
TGGAATCCAGTTCTGTTTTCCAGGTGTTTCTCTCTTAGCTGGCAGTGCAGGCAGAGCCAACCCAGCACAAATTAAATGTGGATCAGGATACTTCTCTATCCTCAAAACACAAGTTGTATATAACCAAGAAAAAAGGGTGCAACAAGGAGAGTGTCCTCATCACACTTTCTTTTTCCAATAGAAAAATCTATTTTCATTGTTCACCTTTGCATTTTGGGCCTCAGTTCTTCTAGGAGCATCCCAAAATCGTGCACTGAGTGCAAGATTATTGGGGGCTGTCAGTGGGGCAGATGTGCACGCATTCACGTACACAAATTTAGTTTAGACTTATAAGCAAAAAACAAATGGGACATATGGTCTAAAATGAAGGTTCTGGGAAATAATTCTTAAGATCAGGAAGAAGTATCTCCTGTCTTTAACAATATGGAGGATGCAACTGAGAAAAAACTTAAAAAGCAGATGTTCTGTATGAAAAAAAAAGTTTTATTAATTTCTTGTTTGAGACACGAAAATAATCTGAAAGGCAAAATTGCTGGGAAGTGGGGCCACATTTAAAGACTGACTATTCATAGAGAGAGAAATGGAAATAGATAAATGCGATCAAGCATCATTTGCAACAATCTACAGCATATGAATGAACATGGTGGATATTAATCTGCTTCATATAGAGGGCCATAAACCTCTCAGTGCTCTAGGTGTATTCTAAAATATCCTAAGCATAAATATATACCTCTCTTTTGTCTTGTATCCTTTAAATGATATTTTTTAAAGCAAAAAAAATGATGGCTTTCTGAAGAAATGTAGCATTCAGGGATATTTGCCTAAGAAGGATAATTAAAAATATTAATAAATAAATTTTCTGTTTTCTATATCATCCTTTTTTGGGACTCTTATAGCACTGAGAATCGTGTTATGAGTTTAGACATCTCTCAGTGAAAACTAACATCCCAGAACTGCAAATCCTTCAGACATTGCTGTTTTGCTGATTCTTTCCTTGTGTTGAACAAACCACGCATGGCTAAACCACTCTAATTTGAGTCAAAACCAGGCTCTATGGCATAACACTGTATGATTAACCCATTAGCATGATAAATATGTTCAGGATTATGTGGTATTATGGCATTTGAGTACAGGGCTCTGTATTTTGCTGAACTACTGCTTGGAATTTCTCGTCTACTGCTGAGTGGTGCCAGAGAGAGCTCACAGGGACGGCCAGAGGCAGCGTGGCAGCACAGCCAGTTGGGCTGAGCTCTTGCTGACAGGGGGATCCTCACTCTGTCAGCCCTGTTTCACCCTTTTCAGCGAATCTGAGAGGTAATTTGACTTACCAAAAGAAGTGGCTTTATCCTGGCGTGAATGAACACCGTGTCTGATGGAACTTCGGCTCAGGCATCGATTGTTGTTATGCTGATTGGAACTGTCTTCTTGCCATTGAGTGAAATGCTCTCTTTATAACAGGAATGTTAATTTAAAGAGGGTAAATGCCACTTGAATTTTATGTCGAATTAGCATGTTGTCTAGAACAGCAAACAATTATTTTCAGTAGCCAATCTCTGCATACTTTTTCAGTTCCTCCAGTTCTTTTTCCAGTCCTGGTGAAGAATGACGTCTACAAAGTGCTTAAAAGTTTGTTAGGTCTCTGTCAATGCTGAGATAACAATGTTAGTTCTGGACAGGATTACAGTTCCTATTGAGTTCCCTCCCCTCACTCCAGATCTTCCTCCCTCCGAGCAGTTTGCTGTATGTCTGGGAGTATTTTGTGTACTGCAAGGTTTTGAGGTGCTGGCAGTCTGCCATAACTTGGAACCTGTGTTTTATATCCTTATAGCTTTGGCAAAATAAGAGAAAATCTTTGCTTTGGCATAGTCGTTGGCTTTAATGGACCCAGTACCTGTCAAAAGTGCAAAATAACAACAAAAACACAGTCTTCATCCCTAGAGGTCCCCTTTGGATCCTCAGTGTTTTCTCTCTTACAGTTTCCTAGCCTTACCTGTATTAACCTTATAGACAGACTCTGAGTTTGAGGGAAGTGTAAAATTTTATGAAGTAATTAGGAGAGGTAGGCTGCTTTTGTCAAATAATTCAACAATTTAATCGGAGAACTCGCTCAGAGAAGAAGTATAAAAGGACTTCAAGTAAAATCTACTTCACATCAGTTTCTCCACAAGTGTTGCTTCAACTCACTGATTTGTTGGTGGCTTTAAACAGAGTTCCACCAATGATCTGTGAGTGTGACAGATCAAATCAGGGCAGATCAAAACAGTTAGTCTCATTTCCCACAAGTTTCACAGGGCTGGGGTTGGCCAGCTTGAGCAGAATTAGACCTTCAGCAGCCCACTGTCCTCTCTGATACTGACTTTAGTATTGATCCTTAACAGGGAGCAGAACTATATCTTGTTCAGGCTGTTCTGCAGCCCAAAGATTAAAAAAAAAAAATCAACATATTTTTCCCCAAGTGTTTGTGCTTAGAAATAACAAGAAGCAGAAAGGCTTCATGGTCAGTGCCATCAGTGACAACGTGAGCTGATCTACACAGACTGTTTGGCTGCACCTGGAATGGCTGTGCCATGTAAAAGCTCCCAGGCTTTTGCTGACGCTGTGAAGAAAATCAGAAGCTAAGCATTGTTGCAAGAAAAGGAATAAAATATTGAAGATCAGGGAATAATCCTTATGATCTGGGGTTTGTTTCCTCTTCTACCAGTAAACAGGCTGTTTAAAGTCTGGTTTTGTGTTTCTTGAGATGGTGATATTTATAGAGTTGTTCATGGAAAAGAATTAGCAAAAGAAATTGCTGTGCAAGAGTAATAATTTATCTGTGGATTGAAGTGGTTTCACACGGTGATTTATTGGTCTTATTTTAACACCAAGGGGTGATAAATTGCCTTGAAGTGGTGTCATATTTGATCAGGTGTCTCTACAAAGGCAGATTCCCTATTTTTTCCTGGGAGACTCTTTATGCTTCATCTTTAGGGATTTTTTTTTGACAAACATTTCACAAAGCTGTCACTTGAAATCTACAAAGAGGTACTCTATGAACCTACAGGTGCCTAGTAAGGTACACTAAGGTACTCAGGAGATGGAGAAGCAAAAAGTTTCCACCTCTTAGGACAAACTTTGGCAAATGCCACAGATGCAAAGTGGTGACGGCAGGTGGCAAATTGCTGCAGCACCAACATGCCAGGGTGGAGTGGAGATGAATGGAGCCCTCTGTGCTTTTCCAGGAGTCCACAGTTTTGGATTCACCCAAGTTCAACATTTGTATTAAAAATCAAGGCTGCTGAAAATGTCTTTAAAACCTTTTCTATGAGTTGCCCAACAGCTGATAGTGGCCCTTCTAATACTTTTGTGCAGATACAACACACAGCTCTGCATGCAGAAAGACATCTTCACTCTGGACTGGAGATGCTGCATCTGCTGCTGCTGAGTCCATTAGAAACCCACCCTTACGGATTCTTCCCCAGAGGCAGAAAGGCCCCTCCTGTCCCCCTCAAACTGGCTTTCAGAATTACAGAAGTTGGAGGGTTTTTTGAAGGAGTTCCTGTGTCTGTGTCCTCTGTTCCTATGTTCTAATCTAGAATTAGGCTGCAAAGCCCAGATAGTCAATTTTGGTTTAATTTAGACAAAATATTCAGCTCTGTAGCACAGAGCTGCGTCTCTGAGAGGACCCACCTGAATCAGTGGTACAGTAGTGCTAAGCTATCTTTAATATTAACATTACACCCTTCACATTTACTGTGAGGATGTCAAGCCTGCTTCCATCTCTCTATGTTTGGAGGAGGTTAAAGCCTCCTATAATAACTTTTCTGTCCTTATTTGCTTGTGGCTTCTGATCAGCGCCTCGAGTGTTACAGTTTCTTCATCATCATCATCATCATCATCATCACCATCGTAATAATAATCTTGCGGACTTTTTCTAACCTTTCAGCTTCTCTTGTAGCTCTTAACTACTCATGCTTTTCAACCATCTCTTATTTCTGTTTTCAGCCTCAGAATAGACACTTTATGGGGATGGCCACAGGAGCATCCAGGATACAGACAAAATTGTTTAATGAATCCTACTCAAAACTTTTTGTGCTTGTGCTGCTTGTTTTCCTTCTCGACACAAAGTCATCTTTGTACATAATGTCCAAACTCCTTGAGCACCAGGGAATCCCAGAGGCAAAGTGTGGAAGGGGCATTAAGTCAATGGGCCAACCTTGGCAGAACTATCAGAAGGGTTTTTGAAACTACAAGGTCAAAATCATAGCATTTGTTTCTATTTTTAAGCATTGAATAAATGTACTCATAGTATTTTATGATTTTTCCTAAATTTAAAATTATAATTTTTTATCATTATGTGAGGTTTGTTTTTTTAATTGCTATTTCTGCATGACAAAAGAATGGAGAGAGAAAAAAACTCTTTTGAAAAGGAGGAAGCCGGTATCCAATTATTTTTCAATAAATGTAACAAACTAAAACACATATATCAGCTCAGGAGATCCCTAACCAAAATTTGGCTTCTCTGTAGTGGATCCTAGTCACACAGAGCTACAACCTGGGTGACCTACTCACCTGCAGATCTCCAGAGCGTTGCCGCCTTGCCTTTGTGAGACAAGAACAGTTTCCACAGTGGGAGATGTTTTGGAGGTTTTAGTAGATCATGAGGATGGTGATGATGATGAAAACAAAGAGGATTTTTTTTCTATTAAAAAATGTTTTTTCTTTTCAAAATCCACTGGCTCAACCTCCCTTGGAAAGGTCTGAGCTGGAGAGGGACATTTCCATCGGTGCCCCTCACGGGCCATGCTGTGTGTTATCCACCAAGGCAAGGCACGCACAGCAAGGAGTCACAGTGAGGGTGACAGCAGCCACACCGACGGTGGCACAGCCACAACCCAGCCCTGGGGACAGAGGCCCCTTTGCCTGAGCCAGAGCACCCAGAGCTCAGATGCGCTGCTGGAGCAGCAGGCACGGCCGGCACTCTGAGTGCGAGAGAAAAGGGAAGAAGTCGGATCTTCCTTTGGGATTGCTCAGTCAGAGCTAGACCTGAGAAACTCCAGTGATCCAGCCTCCACCACAGCTGAGACCTGCAGTGTGTTTTGGGAAGATAATCCCTTGTGACAGTGTTAGTTACAGTCAGAGACATCAGCTTCATTTATATCTCCCTGAGCACACTGAGTGCAGTTCACAGATAAGGCCTGGCTGAGCTGGTGATTTTGCACTCAAAGACTCTCCTCTTTACCTATTTAAAAAGACTTTACCTTACAGATATCTCTTATAAACTTTTTCTTTTTTTATTTTTCCCCATTTTTTTTGCTCTTAGAAAACGAAATTCATGCTGCAGGCTGTCATCCTGTCTGGAACGACTTAACCATCATGAGAATAAAATCTCTGTCACCTGAACTCAAGGGCATAGCTCTTTTACACGGCAGTAGCATTAACCTCAGACCTTAAAATGGAATACAGCCTGTGCACTGCAGATCTGTTCCACTTATTGCTAATTAAATCCTGTTTATATGAGTATGTCAAGAGCAAAATTTCATTTGCAAACGCGAGCGACATCATTGTCAGCAAAATCTTCTCCAGTGAACTAGAGGTTAGGAGTGAACCCTTCAATGAAAACCCACTAACTTGTTGCCTGAGAAACATTAAAATAATTGAACGCTTCTGCTTTCCTTAAGAAAGGAGAATTTTTTCCATTAGCTGTAATCAGTAGGAAAAATCAAGAGGTTGTGTTCTTTCATCTTTTAAGCTGGCGGTAGGCAAATTGACCTCTGTGACACTACACTCAGTGAAGAAGCAGGATGCATTTTTCAAGCTGATTTTACCTCACATTAGGGTCATGCTGCAGGAACCCACCTGCAGTTCCCACTAATGTCCCTGTCCTACCTCTCAGCTGATTAGTAATTCACCTCTATAGTTTGCACGCACTTTGAGACAAAAACCCAAAGTGTTTGCTTAATGATGTATCCAAGCACACACACGAAAGAATAGCTGAAAAATAAATGATCTGAGTAAGACTTAAAGCTTTGGAAAGAGTCATGACATGATCAGTATTGGAGGCTACAACTGTGATGCCAGCAGGGAGCCCAGGGTGTGCAAGGAACAGGGAGCACACACGATGCATCATTAGCAGAATGAGTTGGTGCATGCAGGGCAGATCTCCCACTGGCACTGCACCTAATGCAGCTGTAGGAGCTGATTAAATTGCATCCACAGAGCTCATTAGGGCTTTGTTTTTATTTATGTTTATTTTATGTCAGCGAGTTCAGTGCTGCTTTGGGGAAGTCTCGGCGGAGGTGTGACCGCCACAGCGCCGCACTCAGCTCTCCCAGGCTGGGTCTGTCAGCTGTGTGCTGTGCTGGGAGGTGTTTAATTTATCTTCCCTCCTCATGGCACTGGATCTCGACAGTGTGTAAGCTGAGGAGCTGGAGAAACAGCTAACTGATGGTCAATATCAGTATTCCTTTCTGCAGATTCTCATGATGAAATAACAAGTTCTTGCAGCTGATCCCAGTAGTCTGAGTAATTAACCAAGACAAAAAAGGTCATGTCCTGGTGGCACTGCAGCTGTAGGAGTTGGTGATTTTAGGATTTGGGTCCTCCAGGAGGAGGACTGGGAAATCATTACATAAAGCTGAATGTGGACTAGTTTTTCCAACTACTGTTGCTACAGATCTTGCAAATTTTGATGTATCTCTTTGAGCATTACTGTTAATTAAAAGCTTAATAGAAGAATGAGAAGGTCTGTCTTGCCTCCTTTTAGATGACTTAAAAGAAATTAATTTATCCTTTTATCCTCTTCTATTCCCTCTCTGGTTGGATCACTCATTAGAAGTATCACAGCAAGCACCACAAGGACCACAGAAAGTAACTGGGATTGTTTTAATGGCATAAATGTATTTAATTATATCTATAACTCTAACTATTCACAGATTGCGTCCTGCTATCCGTTCCAATTAATGTATGATTCTACATTAAACTCTCATTTTCTTCTTTCCTTGTTCTATCACATTTTTATAACTTGGTTAAGACTCTGTATATTAGCATGACTAGTTGCTCCAGAAGTAAAATAAAATGTACTGCATCTTTCCATTTTATATTTTCCCAAGCTGTTTCTTAGCCTGTATTTAAAAACCCAGCATTCACCAAAGCAGCCATGGGCATTGCAGAGTGCTATTTAGAGGGGTGTGAGATTTCTGGAACACTGTAAAATGTGAGTATTCAATGAGTGTCATACCAACCATATCCCAATGCTCTCGTGGTGCATTATGAATATATCTACATACCATATTTAATGCTCTCTGATGAAGCTGCTAGTTATTTATTGTCTTTTGATACTGAAGGTCTAGGTGAAAGAAAACCTGTGGAGAAGTGGAACTCTAGCTATAGTCTCACATAATCCCTTTCTCTTCATTTCTGGCTTGTCAAAGGTCACAGAGTAATAATATCCTAGAATGGTTTGGGTTAGAAGGGACATAAACACCATTTCATTTCAACTCCCCCTGCCATGGGCAGGGACACCTTCCACTATCCCAGATTGCTTCAAGCCCTGTCCAACCTGGCCTTGAACATTTCCAGGGATGGGGCAGTCTGTGCCAGGGCCTCACCACCCTCTCAGGGAAGAATTTCTTACTCGTTTATAAGGAATAAACCATCAGAACCATCAGGCTTTGTCTTTCAAAAAACATTTCTTAGATCACTTTTCCCCCGCCCCTTAATATGTATCAATTTTTTCCTAGTTCTCTGGGGTGTTGAGAAGCTTCAATAATATTTGTGCCAGGTTTCTAGCAAGTGCTGGAGTCTGGGTGGAATTGATCAAGAGGAACTTCAAACACACAGTGTAGGACAGTTGGGAATACAGTCAGGTGTCCTTAATCAAGCACATCAAGATGAACATTTATTGTCCTGGCCAATTCCAGTCAAAAGTGTGGTCCTGGTGTGTGAAACTCTTCCCATTTCTGTGACAGTGTTGTGACCAGCATCTTTTGGGAGCCGCAACCAACCTGTCCTGCAAACACTGGTGCTGTAGGTCCACCCCACTGCTTTAGAGAGCAGAGCACATCTCACTTGCTGTTTTGGAGGTTCCTCCCTACAGCTGCATCAGTGGCTGGTCTATATATTCTGTTCCTAAAAGCCCTCCTCTGCATTGGCACAAACCACCCTTGCATTCTTTTTCCAGGTGGTTTGTGCCTGTGGGAAGAGTTTTAAGTGGCTGTATGGACAACAGCAAGGTTTGAGTCCTCCTTACCTGGGTGTTCTAATCCACTCACAAGAGGAAAAATATCTGTTTACAACCTGTTTGGCTTCATCTGACTATTTTGAAGTTAACATTCGGTAAATATTCAGTGTAGAGTTAACGCCCAGTGAGGCTGTGCTGGCTCTCAGGGAGAGAAATCCACCATTTGTGCAGGTGAGAGCCACAGGACAAGTGATAATTGGAATTGTCAACATATTGTGATTTACAGCTCCATGGCCTTCCATGACTCAGTCACCTGAATGTGATGAGAGAAACACAGGGGAACAGCCAACATGAAGTAGAAGAGTATGAAGTATTGCAGACTACGTCCAGTACATTTTAAGAAAAGATTCCGTCAAAATTCAGCGATTATCTGGAATTACATGGAACTTGCATTTTTAGAAAGGCTGAATTTTTGGAAAATCAGCCTCAAATTGATGTCCAGACAGCCTCTACTTAGCGAGCTGAATATGTTGTGCTGCCAGTGGCATGGGCAGAACTCAGGTGCCTGGGGCTTCTGAAGCACCTTTTACCATCAAAAAGGTATTTTCACCTTACACCTGAGCCGTTCTCTTTGTGCTGAGCTATTTTGCACTAGGAATAATTTTTTATTGTTCTTTACACGTGACACTGTGGATTGACTGATCTTTTATGCATGCAGGTGACTAGTCAGAAGCTGTAGAGAGCGGGTCTTTTTAAAGGAAAATACAGAGAGTTCTACTCAGTGTGTTTATTCATTGGTAATATTCATTAGTAATTCACTTCTTTATAGAAAGAGTGACTTTTTTATTTCCATTTGCATCTTGGTTTTTTCTATTCGGAGCAGTTTAAGGTTTTTCTGATGTTGCTTGGAGGACTAAAGCTCATGACCTACTCTTTATAATACTCAGATTAGGTTCTCATCAGTCGGCCTCTCTAGTTAAATCATATTTTTTCTGTCATTCACTGGCAAATTACCTATCTGGAAGCTGCATCCTTGCCATAAAGTGACAGTAAGGTTGCGGTAATTTTCATCTGTCTCTAGATAGCTTGGTTGCTTAAAAATCCAACCTGTAGGCTCCCTGGTTTGACAGAAAAAAACAACTTAATAAAGCTCATGTAGTGCTAAGATCATTATATAGAGCACAGGCATCAGATAAATTGTAAGGTCAAAGTCTTCTTGGAAACCAGAGCGCTCAATAGCTCTGAAAATGAAGCAAAAACTATCAAAAGCCTTTTCTACCTGGGAAAAATATATAGTTAAATACTTTCACAAAAATCGCTACATCAGTGAGTGACCTCGTATTCTGGTCTTGGCACACACCACACTGGAGGTCAAAACTCAGAAAACAGTGATATTTCTTGTTCATTTGGGGATGAGCAGGTAGGTTTTGATTATTCAGTCTTGGTTTGTTGTTTGTTTTTTAACTCAAGCATTAAAATGACAACATTTTTAACTAGAGAATTAGTGTAATTCATTTAAAAAGATCTGAAGTAAATAACCAGAGATTGAGGAGTTTCTTGTGGTGCTGAGCAAAAAGAAACTTATCTTAAAAACATCTCTTAAAAAACACTGTTTCTTGATGAAAACCTCTTCATCTGGGTAATTGCCACTTTTGTGTGTTCATCCTCTGATATTCATCTTCATTACAGTGTAGGAGTGTGCTTTAACGAGGTTTAGCAGCCCATAAACACTAAACTTTTCCTGGCACTAATGGATGTAAATTTTAAAAAGCAAGACAGTGCAATCCAACTGATTTGATGAGGGCTGGATGATTACAGGCACTTCAGGGGACTGTCTGAACAAGATCTGTGGACACAGGAGATGCACGGGCAGCCCACTCTGGTGTGCAGGTCATAGCACACTGCTTCCTTCTCACTTCTGTCAGTGATTTCGCCTGATTCTTGGGGGCAAAATTGTGCAGAAATTCTGCAGTGAATGAAAATCACAGCAGTTTTCTCCCATTTTATGGTTGTCAGGGGTGCTGAAAATTTGCAAAAATGTTTATTTTCACAGCTGGCAGCACTGATTTTCTGACTAGGCTCTGTTTCTAGATTATGTCTGTGTAGCAGACCAGATGAAGGTGGTACCTGGATGACTTGCTGAAGTTGTCACCCCAGTGCACACATCCTCTCAATCTGCCTCCCCGAGGCTGCCAGAAATGCTGCTTCATCAACTTGATGCTTGAAAGAGAGGGAAAAAAACCCCAACAAAACAACAAAGCTTACCTTGAAGCTTACCTCGTTAGGTTTTCTGGTGGCCTCTCACAGCAAGGCTGTAGCCACGCAGCAGCAGGGAGTATAGCAGAAATGCTGGCATTCCTTCAAAGCAGGAGGGGTATCCTCTCCAGTGAGCAGGCAAAATGTTCAAAATACATCCAACATGCTTCTGATGGAGACCAGGCAACATCAGAGCTGCAGCCTTGGGACCCTGTGGCCAGCAGCAACCGTGGATGCAAAATCACTGCTCTGCATGGGCAAATATCTTCTTTTGGCAACATCTGTTCTCTTAATTCACTCAGCCAGAGCTGGCACACCCCAGCAGGAGGGGAAGTACTTCCTGCTTTTTCTTTGTCACTTAACAATATTACTTTGCTCATCTCTCTAACTTTGCGCTGCGGTGGGTCCAGGCTAAGCAGCCTGTGTGCAGGAGCTGTGAATGCTTGTTTAGCCACCACTCTCATTTTTAATCAAACTTGAATGGAAAACCTCATTGTTCTTAGATGTAATTACTCAGCTTGAGGCTATTCCAGGGAAATTTTCACACATAAAGGTAAACGAGGTGGGGAAAAAAGGAATAAACAACTTCCAAAGGTGTCATCTACTAAGAGTGCTGCTGGAAAAAGGTGTATAGTTTTGAATGCATTAGCAGTGCCATTACCTAAACCCCACGGTTATTTATAAGAGTTGAGGTGGTCACTGGAGGGATCTGACCTTGCTCTGAGCACAGGCAGCTGCTGTAAATGATGGTAGCAGCACCAAGCTGCTGTGACAGACCCTCTCAGGGGCCACGTGGGCCTATGCCAGGGTAAAAACTGGTGTCTTTCTAAGAAAAGTGCTCGTTAATGAGGAGGGAAGAGTTTAGCTGTGGCTGGTTTGGTTGGGTTTTGATGTATCTGGCAGTTTAACAATGAGGTTTTGGTGAAAGTAAGTTACCGATATATTTACCTCAAGGGTGTGCATGTTGTTTTGTTGTCTGTGACTCTGCACAGGAAATTATTTCAACAGAGAGCTGGGCTTTGTGCGTGGCATGCCTGAAAGAAAATTTCAGCTACAGTGCCCACAGCAGTCTTCCCAAAGCCAGCAAGAGAAATGGTCACAGCAGCAGGATCCCCCACAAGTCTCTTCAACACAAATTTGTCTTTGGCTTGCTTTTATCCTTCCTTTGGAAGAATGAGTCTCAGGAGGGACTGGCTGAATTTTAACTCTGTCTCAGAGTGCTGTGACTGAAAACAACAGCGCTGACTCCAGCAATACCCTACACCACTGCACGTCATGGCACAGGAAAAAGCAAGCTGCTAAAAGGAGTGGCACAGGGAAGGAAGGCTCATCCAGCCGTGCTTCAGCACGCCAGGATCCATCCCTGCCCTGCACAGAGGATTATGTGCACAGGAATGGACCCATTGCTTGCACTTTGCAGATCCCAGATCGTCACAGTGCCCTCACCATACACTCGGCCAGCTTTCTTTCATTTCATTTATTTCCCGTTTCTGCTTTAGACCATTTTCACCCTTTACTTTAATTTTTCTTGGTCTTCTACATTTTGAGAGGAGAGGAGCCAAAGCAGAATATCGTTTTCAAACTGCAGATACCCTACAAACTACTGCAGTGTAAAACTTATGTTTTCTGTGCTCTATTCCTGTCCAAAGAGTTCCTAATAAATAATTTATTTTTTAACTCCACAGGAGCATCTATCTGTGTTTTCCTGGGACTGGCTGTTAAAGTGCTCATCCCCATGCCCATGGCTCTGTGTGTAAAGCTGTCTACGTCTCCTTTCCCACACACATCCCTCTTACTTTGCCTACATTGAATTTCCTTACCTTCAATCATGACTCCGTCCACAATTGCACTGGTCCTCAGCTTACTATTCCGATGGTTTAGTACCATCTGTAGACTTTTTCACCAGTTCCCAGGGACTAAGAAAAGGCTGGAGGCTGTGCCCAACATGTGGATGAGCCTGCCATGGTTTGTGTCTTTTTCCAAACAGCTTTCTGCAAAACTTGAGCAGCAGGATTGAAGCTGTGGTTCTGAGCTGACCACCTGGGCTGCCCTACATATTCCTACCCCTATCTCTGAAAAAGAAGACTGGACCAAAGAATAAATCCATTCTATTGGCATTAGTCAAGGAAAGGTTGGGTCACTACAAAACATCTAACTTCTTTATGCCAGTTTTCACAACTCCAGTTGCCTGAGAACCCCAGGGAATCATGGTGAGACAATGAATTTTATGTGACACCAGTGTCCATGTTCGGCTGGATGAGGTGGCTGAGCTTTCTGCTCCATTGCTCCTAAATTTGTACAGCTTTGTACTTACACTCCTCGTTCTTTCTCTGAAAATCTCCTGTTGCTGAAGCCAAAGCCAGTTGTGCACAATGGGTGGAATGTACAATATTCATCACACACTACAAAACGCAAATTAATTGTGATGCACATTTCTGGGGATTTCCAGTCTATTATCTGTTGACATATTTTTAGGACTGAGGGACCTTATGCTGAGGAATAGTGCCCCTTTATGGAAAATTACTGAAGCCATGGAAATGGATTTTAAAGCGTACATCATTTGCTGTATGCAGCTAACAAGCAAGAGAAGAAATTTCATGGTTTTCCCATCTAAATCTCCTGTCTTTCAGTTGAAACTTTTTTCCTAATAAATCCCAATTCACGCTGCTCCTTATCTTGTCCAAATAACTCCTTCTTTGTCATTTAGAAGTGCATGCAAGTCTGACACAACTGCAAACAGACTTATATTGAGAGACTGGCTTTCAGAGTACCAATCCAGTGACAGACAACAGATTCAGTAAGGCCAGGCATGACGTCAATTAATATTTTAGTAGAGCGTTCTCATACTGCTTCACTGTAAGGGAGAAATTGCCTTTCAAGTTCACAAATTAATACAGAAAATGAATCTGCTGCTGAGGTAAAGAAATTGTCATGGAATCTTGAGAAGGTAATAACGAAAGGAATGCTCCCAGATAGATCTATTGTATTTCACATTGCAGCTGCCTAGATAACCTCGAGCAATCTGTGAAGTCTGGTCATGAATATAAAGCCAATGTGCATTAGAGAAATACTTTGCTGCTGAGTGTGTAATGTCTTTACAGAGAGAATTGTATGGAACAGAGTCTTTAGTGTTCTACTTTTCTGAAGTCTTTGTCGTGCTTAATATTTTTTGTATATGCTCTTATAACTCCTGAGAGCCTTGTTTGCTCGTTGTTTTGCAAGGGTGGCTTAGATCCACTGGTTTGGCTTCATTTGCTCTGTCGCAGCCTGGACCAGGCACAACAAAAGCCCTGTCAGTGCCATCGTTATAAAGCATTTCCCTCTCACTGTTTGACGGCCAGCTCAGAGTCAAGGACAGTAAAATATTGTCTGCCTTTAAAAGGATGCATTGAAGCGAGGTTTCTCTCTTTCCACCCCTGTTGTTCCTCTGAAGTGCAGTGAAGGGCAGGTCTCAGCACCTCAGTGCTCGGATTTAATGAGTCACACTTTTACAACTCTCCACAGTTTGGAGTATATGGACAAGAACACACCACGAGGTTCGCAGGCCTTCAAGTGAAAGAAATATCAATTCTCTGAGGGTTACCTAAAGTTAAGTCTAGAAAGAAAAGTGTGTGTGCCTGGGAGGTTTTTGGTTTTCCTGATCTGGTTGGTCCTGACCACTTCTCAACAATGTTTACCTTCATATTCTGCAAAGAGCTCATATCTGCTCAGACCATTTGGAGGTTTTAGAGAAAAAAACAAGTAGGCAACCCCCTCTCCAGCCCTATAAATGCCAAAATGCTCACTGACAGAGATAGTCTTGGATCCCTGGGAAAGGCATCATCTCCTGAGCCAGAGCTGAAGCTCTGAGAACTGAAGGGTTCCATCCCAGAGCTGTGCGCTCAAGTAGGAAGGTAAGAATTAATTTTAAAAAAAAAAAATTGAAGTCTCTGTGACTGGAATTCAATGCAATTTTTTTTTTTTCTGCCAGAAATACAGCCTCGAGTGCTTTCATAGTAATGAGAATGGTCCTGAAGGCACTTGTCACCTCCCAAAAAAGAACCAACCCTAAAAATAAAATCAGGAGAACTGCAGACATAATAGAAAAATCCACAGAATGTACTCACGGAATATACTCAGTGCATTTAAATGTTCATGAAAGGTGCCAGTGAGTGAAATAGAGTGAAACAGAGTTCTTTGATGCTCTCTAGGCTTCCTTAAGCCATGGCAGAGATTTCATTGTGACAATGGACCAATTTCTCCAACTGTCTGAAACAGGAGAGGAAAATAAAGCAGATGTTTCCTTAGCAGAATTAAGATCAGAAGATACACAAGTGGAGATCTAAATAATTTCTAATCTCATTTTTTATGACAGATTTGTGAATTATTTTCATTGTGCACTTGCAATTAGAGAGCAGAACAGATGGTAGGGGTTCAGTTTAAAAAAAAAATAAAGAAAATATTTCTTTTCAAAGGCGATGGTGCCAAGGATTTATTTACTACATCTGAGAGGTGTTTCTCATTTCTCTCTGTAGCTGAAGTGTTGCTCCACTGGTACTAAATGGAAATGAGGGCAGACCTAAGGGCATGGCTGTGCTTAAATCTGTGCATCAGTGCATCCATTCTGAGTGAGTCACAGCACTCTGCACGTACCCTTCTGTTATTCCCTGACGAAAACCTCTCCACAGTGTCAAATGTGACGAGAACTATGGCAACTGCACACCTATGCCTTGGTTTGAAGGGAGCAGCCAGCATTCTGGTCAGAAATCTCACGGTTTGCTGTTGTCACTGGTGTTTCTCACATCACGTATTGCAGGGTGAAGGAAATCCATGTGGTTTTGAGAAAAAGCCTTGCATTCAGGAGTACACCCTTTCCTGAGCACAGTGCCCTGTTGAAATAAATACCACGGAGTGCAATAATTGAGAAAAATGCAACGGCTTGCGATTTCCATGAAATCACATTCAATCCACCTTGGCCAAAGACCCTGAATGAGTCTGTATCCAAGTTCTTGGGTTCCTAAAGTTGGTCCTAGTGCCATTGACTGGATAGTGTGATGTCACAAAAATCAGATATACCTTTGCAAATGTGCATGAACCATATAGATTAACTTTTTATGTTACATATTACTGTGTACACTCAGAAATACTGTAATATTAGGAATCTGTTCTGGTGTTCCTGATTTTGTATTAATATTAATAAAAAAATACACTTATAGTTAGCCTCCAAAAGTAAAAAAAAAAAATGCTTGCCAGGACCCCAATTGCCTGTTCACAAAGCAGATTAATGGATTATATTTGAAGCATCTTTATTTTTAAATCCTTAGTTTGAGTTGCACGGTTGTCTTTGCTTAGCTTTTTTTTTCCCAACCTTTTACCTCTTACTGTGATGACATCTAAGAAAAGCACCTAAGTTCATACTTTGAGCAGACTTTTAATGACACTTAAAAAGTTGAGGCATGGTTTCACCTCCCACTTCTCTTCCTTTTATGGCAGGAACATATTTTACAGATGAATGGCTCTGGAATATAGCTCTAGGTGATATTAAATAAATAGGTAGAGGGGCATAGCTTATCATAATTCATCATAAAGTTTTGCCTCTAAAGAAAGATACATAGTTGTTGAGCAAAAGGCATTTGGCTGTGAAATGGGCTGTAAAGTCACTGAAATACTATTTGCCAGATGTGAAATTAAAATAGTTATTTGCTTCGTTCACTGCAGTAGCCAAGAACTAAGCACACTGCAAATCCAGGGTCTGCAAAAATAAATTTCTGACACATGTCCAAGTCGTGTTTCAGTTTTGGATGTGAAACATGAGTGCTGCAGGATGTGAGGGGTTCCTATCTTTACTCTAAAGAAATAAATAAGTTCTTTTATTTTCCAGATTTGAAAGGAAAGAAGGAAGATAAATCACGCCTGGCAAAATTTCATGTAAGTAAAGTAGCACCTCTCGCCAGGCTGAAATACAGAAATACACACACTTGGGTCTGAGGCCAGGCCAGTAACAGGCTGGCAGTACTGACCTGGAGACTGTGGGTAGATAAAATGTTCTCAGTTCTGAATCTCAGTGAAAGGTGTGACTGGCTCGATGTCTCCACCATCCCTTCCTGTGGGACAGGGCTCTGCACTATGAGGAATTCTCGTGTTCGACAGGTGCTTCGTGAACTCACATAAATTGAATGTTTTGCCTCATTTTCACGTTTCTAGAATAACCTACGTGTACATACAGAAAGAATTTGTACTGCTGTCAAGGTAGCATAATTTAGCTTGCATTATGAATCGGGTAGGGGTGTTCAAAGACAAAATCAGAACCTAAATAAACCAGTTATTGCCATATACAGCACTCAGTAGCAGGGATTTACAATTTCACTCCCAGACCTGTATTATGACTTTTGCAAAATTCCTTCTCACAAGTCTGTACTTTGCTATTTCAGCAACAGCTACTTATGTGCACTTTAAAAACAATTCCGCCAACCTATATTTACCAGCCTTTTTAAAGTAAAAATGCATTGCAAAAAAAAGCACCTTCAAACAAATTCTTCATATTTTAATATAAATCTAAAATTAGTTTCTAAATTCATGTGTAAGACTCAGACAATTATTCATTGCTTTGCAAGGAAGTGAAAAAAACAACCCCAAACACTTAATGCTTTACTAGCTTTGCTGTTTTAACTATGTGGGCTCACTGAAAACAATCCAGCTGATCTCATGTTTCCCTAAATAAATGGCAGACATCACCCCCTACACTCTTTTTAGAAATATTTCTGATTTTTAAAATGGGGTAGAATTTCTACTACTTTTTAGTTTGCATCGTTTGGAGGGATTTTGCCATGAGCAGTGTCAGCCACTGCAATAATAACAAAATATTGTCCAGAGAGACACGGCTGGCTGATTTCTGCTGTGTGCTACTGCTCTGACTGATGACAAGCAACCATGATACTGAAGGTACACAAAATATATTAACTGCTGAAGGAAGGCAAAAGCTAAAGTGATCCATCTGGCAATAATCAGAGCTAAAACAACCATGGAGACCTCGTCTGAGCGTGCAGTTGGCACAGCAGGGTAGGAATTTGCTCGTCAGTGTCTGATCGTCGACCATCGGTGTATCACATCTGCCTCATCCTTACCGTGGTAAATACTGATTTTCAGTATGAAGGATGTGTTTGAAATGGAATATCATACTAGCAATCTCTCAACACTGATTTTTAATTGCTCCTTGCCTGGCAAGAGCTCATGGAGGTGTTGCTATCTGTGACTTAGAGACGGAAGGGATGAAAGGAAGCAGGATGAAAAAACGTCCCAAAGCCCAGGATGGGCAGGCACCGCTGGCTGTGAGGTGAAGGCACAAATCTGTAGCACAGCTCAGAAGATGTGATATGAAGCAATGGGAGCAAAAATGATCTGCAGGGCAAGGTGAGAATTTGATTGTGCAGCACTACACAGAGTTTGCCTGCAGAGTTTAAATTACCCACCACTGCAGAAAGCGAGACACGTGACCGAGGGTTCGCTGGTTTGAGCTGTAACTGTACCAAAATTGGCTGTAGCTCTGCAAAAACAGGGAATGAAGTTTCTGCAGTCCAAAGCAGGCCTTGCTGCTATGAAAACTAATGATCGAATGAAAGAGGAGAAAAAAGGCATTTATTAATCTGACCCCTGGAAATATTGATATGGATGGATATTTTAGATTTACTAGGGACACATCCATGAAACAGGACATAATAACCCAAAGCCTAATTTAGCAAATTAACAGCAAGAGAAACTATTTGATCATATTCAGCCATATTGTACCCTGACTTAACTACATGATGATAAATTCAATCCAGTGTGAACAGAATAAATCCCTGCAGTTCTTCAAATTCCTGTTGTCATAACTTCTCCAGTGAACCACAGTGACAGCTTTTGCTGGCTTCACAATTGTCTAACCCAGCAAATGGCAGAGAATTTTTCCTCACAAAGCGCAATTTCCATTACATAGGGCCCACTCAGCTCATATTCAGCTACTCTCCATTTCTTCTCTGTGTTTTATCTCACCAGGCAGAGCAATACAACTCACATAAACCTAAACTCTCTCACTACGAATGAATAAACAGTGAGCGTTTAGAAAACCCTGAAGATATCTTCAGTTGTGTAAAGAGGCAAAAAACCACATAAGCATAAATAAAAGCCCATCAGGAGAACCCAGTGTGTTTGTTTGCTGCTGTCACATCTACCATGGTATTAGTGTGGGTTTCTGCATGGGCAATGCTGAGGGAAAAAATTATTCAGGTAAACTGAACAAACAGTGAAATTTCTTTTCTTCTGTTCTATGCTTTCAACATTCACATGGTACATTACAGTAATGATCTCTTTCTCTTTGAGTGTCTGATCTGTCTCCCCTCATCCTTCCCCTTCCTTTTGTGTTGGTTTTCCCACTTTTATGTTTCACTGGATGTCTCCTCATCCACTCCTCATTTTCTGTTTTCTCTGCCTACATATACTTGAAAAGATTCTCTTTTCTCTTTCTACTTCTTTTAAAATAAGTTAAATGTCTTGTTAAAAAACTTTGAGAACATTTAGAACACAGGATGTAAAAAATCCTGCACACAGATCACTGAATAACTCCACAGTTAAAATCAGATACTACAAAGAACAGTGTACTTAATATTAAAAAAAAAATAAAATTGAAATTAAGTTTAAGTTCATCAGAAATTCCAATATTAGGAAAAAAACGAAATGCAAAATTTAAAATTTTGGAATACACTATGTCCACCAAGACCTGAAAATAATGAGAAATATTAATATTATTAAATCATTATCAAATTATTTATTCTTTCACTTACACAATGCTACAAACATTTTCAAAACCAAGGCATTGATTAAATACAGTGACTGTGGCAGGTACAGATTTAATTCCTGCCTACACACAATTTGCCTACAGAAAAAGTCACCAGCCAGATAATTTTGAATTCTACAAATAACAAATTGTCTTTGACCACATCTTACTAGTTAATAAAGACAAAAAAGCACTTTCACCAGTATAATATAATGTCAAATTGGTTTAACTTACACACAATTCTTACTTTCTATTTCTCACAAAATTCAGCATTTTGGGAAGCA
Source organism: Mohoua ochrocephala (assembly GCA_013398855.1). Classification (NCBI taxonomy): domain Eukaryota; kingdom Metazoa; phylum Chordata; class Aves; order Passeriformes; family Acanthizidae; genus Mohoua; species Mohoua ochrocephala. Next base: position 31,445 of record VZTA01011703.1, read on the forward strand.
AAATCATGTTGGTTGTGATAGACAAGTCTGTGTAAAATCAGAGTTTAGTATATATTTGATATTTCACTCAGAATCTGCATAATATGTTTCATTTACAAAAGTGTTTTCAACATTTAAAACTTATAGAACAGATGAAGAAAGTGTGAAGCCAGCTGTAAATGTGTAGCCACTTCATGAGTCTCTCCCTGATTTTATTTATTTATTTATTNTTTTTATTTCAAGTCAAACTAAAGTGCTTTCTTTGCAGAACAGAATCGAGCATTTGCCAATACATATACACAAAAAAAAATAGCAGAAATCTATATCAAGACTAGACTTTCTTTGTAAGGGTCCTCCTGCTGGAGAAATCCTGCATTAATAGAGTAGAAATGCCAGCACAATTACAAAGGGCCCCTGGACTATTCATAAGTCCAAGCATTTTATCTCATTAAAAACTATGCCAGGACTGATGCTGCTGTTGTTATTCAAGTCCAGGACTGGGAAAAAAACCCCACCCCTATTATATTATTCTATTATAGGAATATTTTAATGAAAAATCTCAGCTATTTTGATGTTTTGATTATCTTTTCATTGAATTTGCATTTTTATTGGCGCTTCAAACATATCTACTTTGGTTCTGTTCTCTGTTTTGTTGTTCTGTCTGCATTTCATTGAATTGTTCCATATGAAAGGGTTGATTTAATCAAGCACACGAGATTTGCTTTTCATTACTTTAATGCAGCAATATCAATGACACAGTAATGCCTTTTCAGTAGGGGTGCATTCTGAACACCAGTTTATCTGATCAAGACAAATATTTTGCTGAGCATCACTGTTTCCTTCAGTTCAGATCTCGTTTAATACCACAATATGTGCTAAATTTTCCTCTGTATTCTACAGGTATAAAGCTGTTTCCATGCAAATTGAGAAGCTATTTGTACAATTGAAACAGAAGCATGAATTTTGCATAAAATATCCTGGAAGAGATTACCTTAAAAAGTCACCCTGGAAATATTTGTATTGGAATAGTAATTTGTGTTATAGATCTCCTTTGTTTGTCTCCTTAATTTGTTTAATACATAACCTAGGGAAGACCCAGAAAGGAAAGGGGAGTGTGTGCATGTATTTTTATATATAGACACAAATGGAGGTTGAGGTGTTCTTAACTGCATTTCAGAATTAGTGACAACAGCAGCAGTTTATTTCATTCCTCAAGAGGTGGATGGGTGTTTATCTCCAGACACTTCAGTTTGTCTTCCCAGGTGCAGTTTCATTTGTTATCATACAAAAAAAGGGTGGATTAATAATGATTTTCTGTGGGCGTTTCGCAGCTGCTTTCTCAAATTCTCTTTTAACAAGGAAAGGCTTGTAAAGTACCACATCAGCTCTATGAGCCGTGCCAAAAGGGATGGTACTGAAGCCACCAGTGTGAAATTGAAGGTGATCCTTCAGTTCTGACTGTGGCTTAGCAGATATCGTGTGCACTCTGAGACCACTCGCGGCATCCATTCCCAGGATGGTCCAGGCAGTCGTCCACAAGGGCCAGAGAGTGGATGGATGGATGGATGGATGGATGGATGGATGGATGGATGGATGGATGGATGGATGGATGGATGGAGAGAGTGGACCAGCTCCCAGCCATTCACAATTAAATGCCTGAACATGGCCTCAGGTGCTCTCCAAGTGGGACCCTTGAATTTTTCACTGAACAAGTTATATTTCTTTAAGAAGAAATCTATGAAGCAGTGGGGGAAACATGTTGGAAAATTCTTTTAACTTTAGCACAAGAGTGTGCGATCCCTATATTCGTGGTTAATGCTTAGTTTTGTCCCATACAGAGCTTAGTACAAATATCAGGGATTACTGTGGCCTTGTGCTATCTCCCTGCATCTGTGACTAATAAGTCTTGTGCCAGCTGATGGTTCCTTGTTTACTTTTATCAGTGATTAATATGTACCAGCTGTTGTCTTAGATTTGAGAACAGGGTTGTGTGTCAGAGCCAAGAATGGTAAGAGAAGTACAATATGACCTGACCACATGTTTAAGATACTCTCAAGGAGAAAAGGTTCATCAGAAGGTCTGGAACAATATCCACGTAATTCCATGGACAGCCACAGTGGGAGATCGTGCCTGCGCCAGGGTGATCGCAGCCAACCATGGGCATCTTGGGCTGTAAGAACTGAGCAAGGCAACAGCTTGAGGAGAGTCTCCTTCCTGGCTCAACTGAAGGTGTCACTGACAGCATTTTTTGTACTTTTTGGACATCTTATAAGAAAATAAAACACATTCGTCTTAGATGGACGTCTGAAATCCTGAAAATCCTGCATTTACAGTGTTACAGACTTGTTATCCACATGAAACACAGAATCAAGCTGTCTTTGCATCTCTTTGCTGCTTCCATCTGCAGGGGCTTCTTTCGGTTACCATGTAGATTGCAAATAAACTCCTTGGGCAGGGACTAGTGAGGGTAAAGTCGGGTATTTGTTCAGCTGGTCGGGTTTTTTTAATTTGTTTTTGCCGATTTGCTATTACATTACACACTGCAGATTCAGATCACAGTAAGGGTAAAGGAGAAGACAGGTAAAAGAGCTGAAATTTTTAATGCCTAACAGAGTTTCAATGTAGTTTGGGGGGGTCTTCTTATTAACCTGCAAATGCAAACATCACCTTCTCAACTGGTGGTTGTTGTTGTTGTTGTATTTTTTAGGGCTTTTTTAGTAGAAATTGGAAAGAAGGTGAAGCTGCAGAACAGCCTTCTGCAGTCTAAACAGACTCACCACTCAAGGTGTTGAATGCAGAAAGCTGATTTGTAAATTGTGCAGAAATGCACCAGCTGTCAAATGTACTTAAAGTCCTCACTGCCTGGCATGCTTCAGTCTGGAAAAGAAAGGACAGAGTAAAGAAAAGAACACAGCAAGGTTCTCTACAGCCCTCAATGGGACAGAGTGAACAGAGATTTGTTGTTCCCTGCCCCTCCAAAAGAGGATTTGCAGAGGCAACAGATGAAAAAACACTTCCCAAAATGCTCTTTCAGTGTTTTATGATTAACCTGTGAAATACCTTGTGGCACTAGTTGTGAATGCACTTTTCTCCAGCCAAATCTGTGGGAGGAAAATCCATCAACTGTTGTTACCTACAGCGACTTCTCTGTAGGCTCAGAGAGTTCACTGGAGCCTGGGAGGGAGGAGATCATTGCATGTTTCCTTAGCTTGCCTTGCTCTTGTATCTTCCGCCTTAGGCTCTCACTTTTGGAGGAGTGGAGACCGCAGATGGGGCTCATCAGCCCCTTGGTTTAACTCAGAACAGAGTTCTCCTCTTCCCTGCCAGTTTCAGAAACATTTGCATGACTTTTCTTGGAATCAATCTCTGTTTTGAGCCGCTGAAGTTACACAACAGTCATATAATGGAATCCTTCCACCCCACCCTCCTTCCCCCCTCTAAAAAAACCCCCAAAACCACGAAGTACATCTGCGGTACCAATCTGTTCCTGGAAAGCACTGGTGTGGCAGACATGTCCTTGAGGGAAGCCCTTCATCTTCCTCACTTTCTGCAAAACTCATTCTGTTCTGCAGGTGTCATGTGCAAAGTAATTGATGATGGCAGTAAATGCCAGCCACTGTTTTCCTTTACACCAAATAAAGGGGTTTATTTTGCAAACAACAGACAGACCGATATTCTGAGAAAGCTGAGGATGTTTAATCTTTCCTTCAGAGACCTTTTGTGACACATTGATGGAGTTACTTAAACTATGACACAAACAAACCAAAAGTCATGTTACTGAAGGCTACCTTCTGAATTTTTAAGCTGCTCAGATGGAACTGAATGCATGAGGCTGGTGGAACAGGGGAGGGAGACATGTCAATGTCTTTGAAAGATCTTCACAAAAGTCATCACACCTGATAAGGATGACAGAGAGGATAAACAATCACTTCTTAAATAAACAGAACTTTAAGGATCTGCCAAAGAGATGTTGTCAGATCGGTAAGCTAGCAAGGTGTAAAGCCAATTCTGTGCAGTCTGGGGCCTGCACTGTTCCACGGCCACCGCAGGGTGCCATGAAACCCCCTGTGCTTACAAGCACCCATCTCTCAGCTCCCCTCAGGGAGAAACAGCACCAACCAAAGCCACCCAGGGAATCGGGTGCACACATTTATGCACAGATATACACATTATGCATATAGACACCCCACAGATAATATATATTTATATATTGGCACCTCCACTCTGTGCTGAACAGTTGTACCATGGTGGGCAGCGGCCTGGCTGTCTGCATTTGCTCTTAGTTCTGCTCTTAACTCCATGAGCTTTCTTTGCTAATGATGCTGACATTCTTTGCCACCTAAGGAGGCAATTTCTGCTCATTAACAATGCATCTGTTTCCCTTGGCAGCAGTGGGAAGCCTGAAGTTTGTTCCTATTTGCTGGCCTCCTGCTGCCCAGGGATGCTTTCTCCAGTGCTGCGTGTACAGACCAATTCCTGCTGCTGCTGGGCCTGCTGACCTGATGGTGGTGGTTTATTTTTATCACGGAGAAACTCTGAATTCTGTTCTAAAGCCTTCATTAGGACCCGTTGTATCTCCTCATTTTCCCTGTTGAGCATTAAGCCCATCACTTTAAAGCTGCTTCTGTCCACTGTGATATCGTCCCCCCAAAGTTGTCTCTTTCCATTTCTGATGAGCTCATGTCACCATGTGGAGACTCCTCCTCACATTAATCAGATCCTGGCTCCCTAGCTCATTCCCCTTCTCTGTCCTGCATGGTGGCATGACCATCCTGGAAGCACAGTGTGGGACCTCACATCAGAGTGCTAAATATAGAAACAAATATACTCAACAGTGTCTGCATTTCTATTCAAAATTATGGTTTTATATAAATTAATAGTTCCTCCCTGTGTGGGTTTCCCTTAATGGTTCTATTTTCATCCCTCTCCATTGATAAATTCATGTTACCATCCAAACCAATATTCCTTCATAAGTTATTACTCCATAACTCACCCAACCGGTCCTTCTCTTCGGTCTGGAAAAGATATTGAATTGCTAATTACCTTCTGTTGTAGCACTGGAAAGTATTTCCTCACCAATATCAATCTTTCCATGGGAAGGGAGGAAGGTAATGATACAATTATAATCTCACCTAATATTTTGATACCAAATCAAAATGATGCCTGGCTACTTCCTTCAGGCATCCCATCTGCTCTGAGGGAACTCCATCACGTCACTTTGCTGAACCGCCTCTGCCCTCGCCAAGATCGTGGCCCCCGAATCAATCAGTATCGATGTCTCCAGCTGCTTGCACCAATGACAGGGAACATCCTCTAACAGTGCTGGGGCACAGAGTTAACTTCCACAGGTCATCTGAGAGGGCCTGTTTCTTCCTGTGCTTCCTATCTTTCTCTTCATTTTCCACTTGGAAATTTTTACAGGATTTTTTTTTTCCCCTTGGCTAGGGTGTAACGCTGTGGGAGGCTGAGTGGCAAACCTGTGCTTCACAGGAGACTTGTTCCTCAGTTTGCTTCACTTCACTGCATCTCCCAGAACACCTGGCACAGTAATACCTGCCTGAACAGGCTCCTCAAAAAAAAACCCCTTAGCGAGCCTGAGGTTGTCATAGCAAAAACAGAAGCTAAAATCATATTTGGAAATTAAGAATTACTCAGTTCTGCAGTCCTGCTGGCATGTAGTTGTAAAAGATCTTTTTCCCTCTCTCTGTGTTTGCACACTTGTTTAACAAGGTCTTTCTTCTAAGAATGTTAACCACAAAGTTCCAAAGGAATAACATTGTTTTTGTTCCCTAGCACTTAAAAACAAAAGAGAACAAGTAAATTCATAGAAATGTCTCATGTAAAATGCAAATAAAAATAAACTTTAGAGAGTTCTGCCAAAAATCCTAGGAAACAAAACCACATATTCTAAAAAAACCCCCAATAATTATTCTACAAACAAACCCAAACATGTTCCAGGAGAGAACATGAGTACAACAGTGCTGCAAAGAATTATATGTTTTAAAGCTTCCTGCACTTCCTAGACAATATCATTCTTTGAACTAACAGTTGATTCACAGATGTTTAAGAAAATATATAAATAAAAAAAGAAAGAAGCCCCCCAAACTACGAACCACTTTTAATTCAGCTAAGAACCTCAGAAGAGCGTGTGTGTAGCTTTATGACAGAGGATCTGATTGTCTTTCTGAGTCTCAGTTCAGAACTGGGAAAGATGACCTTTAAAATGCATTTGTTAACAAGAGAAGCAGTGCTCTAACTAATTTAAGCTGTTAAGCTCACACTAGTACATGTGTAACTTATAAAAATTGAGAGTTTGTTAGTTGAAATGCAGGCTGCTTAAGGTTAATAAGCCTGTCTCCACGAATGGAAAATTATCTTATAGCACTCTGCTTGTGTTTATTTACTTCAGAAAGACAAAAGAGACATTTGGCAAGGCCTTTGTAACTGAGACCTCCATCTATTAAAACTCTCCATAAGCCCTTTGAAAAGATTTCAGGAGAAATTCAATAGGAAGTGTTTGTCTTCTGCAAAACTAAATCTTCTCTGTTTAAATATAGGAGTATTAAAAAGAAAAAAAAATTAAACTAACGCTTACAGTTCTGCTTCTGGGGTTGAACATTTGGTCACATATTCCTTGAAACAGGTGTTAAATTTCCATCATAAATAGTTGTCCTACACAACAATTTTCACACTGCATGAAGGCAATGTGAGGAGAAGCATCAAGTCTCTGCTCCGTAGAATATTCCTCCCCTTGTTTGTTTGCAAGATTCTGTCCAGTCCTGCTTGTCATTGTTGACTGATATATATTCTTACAAGAGAGAGTTTTTGCAAGCAAAGCTCATAATTGCTCAGAAAAATTTACCTGTACCCCATAGCTTTTGAGCTTGAGAACAGTTATTTAAAAGGCGTGGAATTATATCAAGAAGCTTGTTTCACTTCCATTAATGACAACTTTATTTCAACTGGTGTGTTTATTTGCCTTTTTCTATTGATAGTCTTTTACGTTGTTCAGGCAGCAAGCAAGCTGTCTCCAAGCACAGAGCTTCTCCTTCCACAGTAAAAAATTTACCACCATCTTTTTTTCCTGTTGTTTTGGTCTGTGTGACCAAAATAAAATATAGATTAAACAATGAAGAGGTCAGAGGTAGCAAAGGCCTGTCTTTCAGTTTCAACTTCTTTGCTTATAAATTTTTATACCAAATCAGGAAAACAAGCATTGCAGTATGTAGAGATTTCTTGTCTGATCTTCAGTTCCATAATTCTGTCAAAGTAGAATAATTATATCCTGTGTACTTGGCATTCACCTGGACTTAGTCTATGCACAGTTGCTGAAGAGAGGGGTTAACAATTTCAGCTGCATAAAGCTCTTCTGGCAACCCTCACCCTGCAACAGAGAAAGATTTGCATGCAGCTGCTGGTGAATAGAATACATAACTTAGTTAATAGAATGAAAATATAAAGATGAATTTAAAAAACTACAATGTGGTGAATAAAAGGCATCACCAAATAAAAGATGATGAAAGGAAAAAAATTTCAATAGTCCCTTTTTTTTTTTTTAGTTGGAACAACAACAATTCTTTTTAGTTCTGTTGTGATACCCGCTATTGCGGTTTGTATTTAGAAGTTTTGCTTGAAAGGGGTGAAGCTGAAGCTGACAATGGTCACATCTCTCATATTTCTGGGTGTTTTGTGTCTTTCTATCTTTTACTGAAGGGAAATACAACTAATGTCCTTTCCATGTGCTGGTAGATGTGTTCAGAAAGCCCCTCGGGATGTCCAGCTGGATCCTAAACATGGTGATGTTTAAAATGGGTATAAAACTCCTAAGCCAAGACATTGAGCATCCTCGTTACTCTGAGCTGTATTTAGGACTTCAGCCTTTCAGGAGGTTGACCTAGGACCTCTCTTTCTGTCTCTTTGCTCTTGTTTCCATTAGGGAAAACTACAGTACCTCTGGCACTGCCACTTATTTAAATTTGGAACATTCAAAGTAGTATTTTAAGGTGAATATTAGAAACTCATGCGAGCATTTCAGTTTACCCGACACTTTGAGCAGAAGCAACATCCAACCCTGCAAACTCTCTGCACTCTGACAGCTCTCCTCAACCATAAAGCCCCAGTGCAGCTCTAAATCCTCACTATCCAAGACTAAACAACTCCAACTAGTGAATTCTGCCCCAAATACCAAGCTGGACCCAGCATCTTCCACAAGAGACGATGTAGAACACTAAAAGAATATTATTTAGAACACTGAAACTTTATTTATTTAGAGTAGCAGATTAATTAAACAGGATAACGTGTAGACAGAGACACTATGATGAGTTATGGCCTGTTCAACAAAAAATCATTGCTGTGCAATTAGCAGTATTTTTGAGAAGCTGTTGTCCAGGCAAGGTAAATCAGTTTGACACTGCCACATTCCCTGATCTTGGGGTACTGGTAAATGAAATATTTTCTTTTTCCTGTTAGGGAATTACCAGAAAAGAAAATGGAGACTCAGAGTTTGTACTTGTAGAGTAATTATTTCCTGCATTACTTGGCTAGGAAATCACAAGCACGAGGTCACTCTAATTATGTTACTCTGTCAAGGAATAACAGAATAAAATCCCTATGGATTTTTTTTTGTTGTTGTTGTTAGTATTTATGCATGACTGGTTTGGTAGGTGAACTAAAAGCTCCTTTTTGGTTCAAACATACAACTTCTTCTGTCTGAAAAATAAAAAGTAAAATAAATCTCAGACTAAAACTTAGAAATAGGGTTTAATTCTTTCTTGAGCTGACAGCTTATTGTTTTCCAGGAACAGCACAATGACACCATCTCTTTGTGTAAATGCCTTTTGAAGCAAAGTTTGCATTTCTTTTGCAGATGTATTACTTGCTAGAACACATTTCTCCCACTCAAACAGGAGAGTCCTTTATATTACTGTGTGAATTTCAGTTCATGAAGAGATAATGGAGGCAATGACTTTAAACTGGGAGAGGGCAGGTTTAGATTAGAAACCAGGAAGAAATTCTTCCCTGTGAGGGTGGTGAGGCCCTGGCAAAGGCTGCCTGGAGAAGCTGTGACTGCCCCATCCCTGGAAATGTTCAAGGCCAGGCTGGATGGAGCTTGAAGCAACCTAGCCTGGTGGAAGGAGTCTGGGTCCCCTTATTTACTCTGGTTTTTAGCTGCTGGTGGCTGCCAGCCTGTTTGACTGTGCGTTCATGCAGCGAACTCAAAGCATGGATGTCTCATGCTGAGAGTTCAGGAGGGATACTTTAGAGGGCAGTTAAAAATTCTGGGGTATTCTAATAGATAAATTTTTTGCCTAGTTTGTGAGAGCAGTGGGAAAGAAACCCAGAAACATTAAGTTCTATTTCCTCAATCCAACATATGACATTTCTTTGAGGAAAAAAATGTGCATTTTGTAGAAACGTTATGAAGGGATCAAAAGGCAGCATGTCTCCTTGTTAGAGGTGCATATTCCCTATCTGAGTGTGGGGCAAGAATATAGAAGAAATGGAATTACCTCTCTGTTTGTGTAAACTTAGCTGAATGTTTGGTATATTGTGCTGTCACAATTTTTGCTGCCAGATAACCACATGTATTTTTATAAATGGAGCTCAATGTGCACAGGGTTCATGCCCTGAAACTGTGATGTGCGTCAAGGCTGGGCCCTCTGGTCCCAACTCTGTTCTCTGCCACGGTGTCTTCATCTACAGGCACAGACAGTTCAGTCCACACAGAACAACTGCTTGTTATCATTATAAAGCAAGTAATAATTAAACCAAATCGAGTTCCTAGTTACCTGACTGCTTGACAGCTGCTGTGTCAGATAAAAAACCTGAAACAGCTCAGGTCAAGACAAGGCCAGAGGTGCCCTGAGACACTGCTTGCCAAAATTCATGTTTACTAGGCTGCATTTTTGCATCCAATTTTGCATGCACAACCAGAGAGTGGAGATAGCTTAATCTGGACAGAAAGGCAAATCCTTTATGAGTCCTGGGTCAGAACAAAGGAGAATAGAGTTTTGTGAGACACCTCTTTCATCAGTTTACTTAGACCTGCCTCTTTTTTTCTTTTTTTTTTCTTTTTTTTTTTTTTTTTTTTTGAAGGGGAGAAAATAGAGTTCTCCACATCTACAATAAATGTCATTTCACATTACATTAATTAGTTTACTTGACTACTGTGAAGTTTAGTGAAGTTACAGGGGAATGTTGCACAATAACACTTGTTTATTTCTAAATACAGCTCTGAAGACTAAAGGAAAATTACGAATGAGAAACTCCTTTCAAACTGTGCACATATCTGCTACTGCAAATTTAACCTGCCCAACCTCTCACAATTAGCCTTTTTAATTTCTAATTACCTAAATTCACTTAAGCTGCTCCTCACTGATGCAATCTAGCTCCTTTTTCAAGAATGCTGTTGCTTTGTCAGCAGGCATGACTTTCTTCATTTCTCCATCTACAAATATCCAGCTCGTTTTCTGAAGTCACTGCAGTCACCACGTGGACTTGGTCCTGGACACAGATTCCAGGCATTTTTCTGACCAATACAGTCTGAGAGTTATTGGCTCAGGCTTTGCTTTACACCTTTTCTATAAAGAAGTTCCACTAAGTTTTGGATTTATGATGCTTATGAGATTACTGATCACGAGGAATACATTTCCTTATCCCACGGTGTGAGAGACACCACAAGGTAACAGTAGGTAGTCTTCTCCTGCCCAGGGGCCACACCAGCAGGAAACACTGGCAACTGTGCCCGTGAGGGCGCAAGATGTTTGCAGTGGCTGCAATGAGGGACACGAGGGATAAGCCTCATTAAGCACTTGTCCCAGCACCTGCTGTCTGAAAAAATGCCACTGTTTGACATCTCTGTTAACAGGCTCTGACATGTTAATGTTATCCTGCATATCCATCTTCATACATATTGTTTGCCTCTTCCCTTGTGTCAAAATGGCAATTAATTTCCAGCCTGCCACTGAAAACAATGCAATGAATTTTATAAATGCTCAAAAACGTTGAGTAGTTAAGTTGAAGTGCTGGTGCTTGGCATTGATTTATACCCACTTCATGGGTGACCTGCCATTTTCTCATTAAAAAGTGAGATTTACTGCTTACCTGCCATTTTCTCTTTGATTATTGGTATGCTAGTTTGCATAAATTGGTTTGTCATGTATACGTCACACTGGGATTTCAAATACAGAGTTCATTTCCGTCTGAGTTGGGAAGAGCAGAAGGAGGACGTTTAAGGACCTGACAACTGTGTATGAAGCAACTTCATTTTCCAGCTTCAAAGGTCCTTCTGATATGCTTTCCAGACCTGAAGTGCCTTAGGTGGGTGATACAATTAACATCAGTCAAAGGTATTTTTCCATCTTCTTCCATACATTCCCTGTAAGAGGAGAAAATTTGTCTTGATATGGACAAAAATTTCCTCTGCCTCTGGTTCTTGGCCTTGAAGAAGATACATAAAGGTTGGTTTATTAGAAGTCTTGGTATTTAAAAAAAAAAAAACAGAAAAAAAACCCCAAAAAACAAAAAAAAAAAAACCCACCCTGTATTCCTTTTTCTTCCTCTCTAATTTTCTCGGTAGCCTTTTACTGAAAGGTTTCTAGTTAGGAAATTTCAACCAACAGAAACATACTCCATGCCCTCAACGACAGGCACCACTTGAATTCAGTCATTCTATTGCCATTGAGCAAAGCCTCCTTTAAATCACTTTCCCTAGCTGTCCTTTCCTAGAGAAGCAAAGCAAGCACTCTCCTTTCATTGTCAATGATTTTTAAAACTCATCTGCTAAAATGCTTTGCTAGAGCTCAGTTCCTGTGCCATGGGGAGTTTAATCATTGGTTTGAATTGAAGCAGGCTACAAACACCTCTGGAGGCAGGAGAAGCATTATTAGGAAGACATCTATCAGAGAAGAGGAATGCAAAACCATTAGACACATCTCCATGTATTTAATATAAAGAAAAGCAGTTTCTGAGAATTGAAAGTGTGTGATCTTACTCCGCGACAGGGATTGAATAACAGCTCTGTGTGGCTCTGCTTTCCCAACTGCGAGCACTGCTAAGCCCTATTTTCAGTGACACGTTGAGAAATCAATTGAAAACTTACCTGGAGTTTTGTCTAGGGATTGAAAACTACAGCCAGGTCTAGAAGTAAAAGATGGAAGTTTTTTACTGAAAAACAGGATTTATGTTTTTTCACAATTGCTTTTGTCACTTGAGGATTTATCAGTCAATTAAGGAGAATTATTGAGACAAACCACCGTGCTCACTCACAGCTGACCTCAATGAGATGCCGATAGCCGAATGTCCCTCTTTGTTTGAGGAGCACAACGCACAACAGACAAAAACCCAAGCAAGTGCATGCGTTTCTTGGATTTGAGGCATGTCTCTAATCTGGTTTCTACACGAGCCTACCAATGGTTCTTCCACAAATGCCATTTGACAGCTTGTTATTTAATTCCTTTCCACTGTATTACACAAGCAGGATTTAATGGGAAATAATACATTGTGGTGCTTGGAGTTAACAGCAAGGATCATTTGGTGGCATTTGGTCAGTGCACTCAGCAGGAGCTACAGAGGCATTGTCTCCTCAAGGGTTTTCGACACCGTCAACACCTTGAGGGATCTGTGCTGTGTCACAGAGAGGTTTGTGCTGTTGAAAAAGACTCAATGCCTCAGCCCTGACACTGCGTGAAATAATTTCATTTTTATAACACAGTAGACTCTGAAACTGACAGAGATGGTCACTTTGCTCCACAAACCAAGGCTTTTTCTGATGTTCTGTAGAAAGGTTGGATGGTGTCAGGGTCGGTGAGTGCTACGATCAATTCAAGCTTTGACTGATCCAGTATTCGGTCAGTTATCCCAACAATTCCCAGGCAGTTTGGGCTCTATGTGGTAGGTTAAAGAGATCTGCACCCAGGTCTCTTCCAGAACACCCCCTGGCAAAGGGGTGTAGGTGTGGAAACAAAGTACAGAGAATAAAAATATATACTATGAATTAAATTAAAAATGTGTGAACAAGAAGGAGCATAATTTATTTCCTAAACATTTTCTACGTAAGAAGCATAAGTCAGAAAACACCTATATTGGAAGAAATCATATGGGAACCTTAGCCAGGACTGTGTTTTATGATGATCCTGACCTTCTAGTGTCAAGAATTAGTGTCAGCGTAGAACGGAAATGTGGATCCTGCCAGGCATGTACAGTTATTTGCTTATGTACCTCACATTTTCAGAGAAGCAGGATACCTCCAACACAGGATAGCATTTTAGCTTGGATATTCCTGAGCGTGGCTGGGGCATCCTTCTTCCCTGTGCTATTCCCCTCCGTAAGATCCACCAACTCGTGAGTCTCTGTGCGACTGTGCTGCGTGGCTAATGCTGTTTTAAATGCAGATTCTGGCATTTAATACAATTAAGTGAGAGCCTCATTACACAAACAATTTGCAACAAGATTATCCCTCGGGCTCAAAACCTTGAAGTAATTGAATGAAATAGCAAACTGCAAACAATAATAAATGTGCACAGAAGTCTGACAAGGAGGCAGTCAGATGCAAATAGAACTGAGCAGAGAAGCCCATTGCTAACGAAACACCACAAGCTGGAGTGAAGCTGCCTGCCTCTAGGGAGCTGTTGGGATGCCAATGTGTAAATTAATGTGGTGCAGAGAGAGGAAAAAGAATAGGAACAGCAATTAATGGAATACAACAAATGCTTGGTGTCTGGGTTTTGATCAAATTGAAAGGCAATTGCTTATTCCTGAGTCTGTGAAATTGCCTACAGCATGGCTTGGGTATGTTCCCAGAAGTGCACTGCTCCTCTGAATAAGGCTGTCCAGGAAGGACTGGGTCATTGATACCCTTTATCTCATGCAAATGTACAACATTTGCTCCCGTTGTCATGGACTTCCTGGTTTCTCACACAAGCCTCCTGGATCTAGGATATCTCTTGGGTAAGTGCGCAAACTTAGAAGTTCCCTACCACCTGTTTGCTGCTCCAGGGCTTTTACTTGATTGTAAAATCCACCACTTTTTTTTTGTTTGTGTGTGCCTTTCAGCTGAAACTCTCCTGTGTGCCCTACTGCTAGCAGGTAAGATCTCCTTGCAGCGTAGGAAAAACATTTTTAACTCTCTTTGATTTGCACGCAGCTGTGTCACTGCCTTCACCTTTACATCTCAGATCCTTAGACAATTTTTCCTCCAACACCTGTGACAGCAGTATCCCTTCAGGGGATGCAGACATGGTGGGCATGCAGCACCCAAACTGTTCCTGACCTTCTGGGAGCTAACTGCTAGTCCTGAACCCATCCTTTCCTGTTTATTTCTATACTATGCTTGTGGCAAAGGGTGTTCCTGCCAGTGTTGTAGGTTACTTGGTCTAACCACAGCACCATGAATAGGAGAAGCTGAAGAAATAAATGCCTGGTTTTCTGACCAATTTACCTGGAGTCTGCATTTGGACTTACGTTGCTGATATGAGTGACAAAATCCTGGCAAACAAGTGAAAAGTCATTGAATTTAGCATACATTTCTTGGATTCCTTGCCTAAAGAATGGGAAAGAGAATCTTGATCATTTTCTTCCTTCTTACGGGTGTGGTTTTAACCCATTATGGGAACACCTAGACTTTTACATAACTAAACATATTTGCACAGGAGGTAGAATCCTATCAGACAAAGTGAATCTTACTGCAACACCGGGTACAGAGTATCCATGCTTCTGAGCCCAGTGAATTCAAAACACAGGTTTTAAAAGCTGCTCACCAACACTTAGGGGGTCACCTTAGTCTCTGGACTCTAGGGAGAGAGAACATAAAGTCTTTCATACAAAAAACAAAACTGCAAAGCAAAAAGTCATGGCAACTGGTCTGAAAATGCACCTCAGTTTTGGGATGAACTCGGTGTGAAATGGTTCTTTGCTGAACTTCACAAGCAACTTCTGCCTGTTTCTCTGCTCGCTCACTTGGGTTTGTTTTGTCTGCAAACACCATTTCAGGTGGTTCTAGTGCTGCTGCCCCCTGACTGAAATCTCTCCGTACATTCCGCAGCCTCCGCTGAATATCTCCATGAACTGTTTTGTGTGATGTCTGCACAGGTCTTGTTAAAGCTGAAGTCGTGGTGCCCTGGTTTGAGTCACCCTGTCTCCTGGACATGCTGCTCAGGTCTGCTGGGACGGTTATCCTCCCTCAAGTGAGCTGAGCTAGTGGAAGCATTCCCGGGACGTTTAAGAGCGCAGGTATCTCAAGTGGAAGAAATTCTCATCGTCTGTGCCCATTCAGGCTGTCTGTGACTCTGCCAAGGGGAAATGGCATTTGTTGCCTGAGTAGCTCCAGGAGGACTAAAGGTCATGGTGAAATATTCCGGTGAGGACTGTGGCAAAGGAACAAAACTGGGATTAAGGGGAGTTTTCAGTAATAATTACATCTCATTCCAGCTGCTGTCACAGGTAGTTTAGTCACTGCCTAAGGTAGCTCCGAAGTGATTTTGGAATACCGCTCTTGGACTTTAAATGGTATGGACTATTCCTCATCCAGATGTGTGGCTGTGAGCCTGTGTGTTTATCAGTGACACACAAGCTGAGAGGGGCAGACAAATTCTGCAGGGCTCCTGGGGTTCAGGTGCCCTCCTGCTCCCTTCTGCTTGCTGGAAAAGCTTCTTGCCAAGCAGTGGAAGAAATATCTCCCTCTTCTTGTCCAGGAGTATCAGCTCGGCCATCTGCACCTTGCAGCTCATATCAAGGGAAGTACTGGGGACCCGGACATCTCACAGACTCAAAACTCCACCTCATCTCATCCATTTGATATGTCCTTCAGTGAAGAATGTCTATTGGGACAACCTGAAAATATTCTAGACCTAAGCCAAAGTAAAAGAAAACAAAAATAATTAAGGCATCTCTTGTCAGTATTCAGGATAGAGAAACTGCAAATATTTGCAAAAGGGTCATGTGGAGAAACGAAGAAACAAAGCAGGGTTTACTCTGTTAAAGCTAAGAATAAAAGTCTGCCTTCTTATGCATTCCGTTGGTTTCCAGGCATCCACCTGCTGGGGATTTTACCTTTCTGCCTCTTTGGAAAGGTTTGGGTTTGTGCTCTTTGTCGTGTGAAACAAAGCTGGTTTTCACTGGGAGCCCAGCACAGGCATGTGTCCATCTGGGGAGGTCTCATCACAACTGCAGCAAACTCAGGGTGTTCCAACCTGCCTTGTGGAGTGTTTGATTTCCAAACACACCTTCTTCCACTCTGTCTGGAAACTGTGTGGTTCACACAGACAGCATGGTTCTGATGTTATCTTATCTGGAATCTAAACAAAAAAGCATCTTGCATGCAGAGGCTGTTTACAAGGGAACAACATTTTCCTTTAGGACTGAAATCACCACTAACTGCTTTAGAAATACCATTAGTCGTTTGATGTCTCTCCAGGGAACACATAAAATATCTCCATTACTAAATATATTAGTTCCACTGTACTTATCTGAAAAATATTACTATGTTTTGCAATAGTTATAGCAACAGAAGATTGGCTTGGTGATCAATTTCCCATTTATTTGATGTTTACGTTGTTTGAAATGATCATTTCAAGTGGTGTGCTCCTGATTTTTTAAAGCTTTAGTCTTTGTTTCTTTCTGCTTCAATCTTCTTTGTTATTTCTTTCATTACCATTGGAAATGTTGTGCCTTTTGTCCTTTGAACTTGCTAAGGCAGATGGGCATGCTTCTGTTTTGGGCTGTTACACTGTTATAATTTTTAGTGCTTCCTATAAACCACTGTACTACACATGTTCTCTATACAAGTCTAACTAGTAGACCTAAAACAATGTAACTTTTCTCACCAAAAAGGCTGTAAAGAAAGGAAAAAAAAAACTAAATAGGAATTTCGGTTATATTCAGCTGATGGTTAATAATATGGAAAGTTTCTCCTGTCTGTTAAAAAAATAATATATAAATATCTATTTCTTTGTCTTCTAAAGGGCGAAAAATGGTTCAGGTTTTTGAGCTTGTTCTTTTCCCTCTGCACAGATCATTCAGCTAACAGTTTTGGTATTGATCAGAAGTGGAAGTTTCATGGCATGGAGAGAACCGACGGTCAAAGGACGCATTTTACACGTTCGGGGGCTCGTCTCCCATTGGTTTCCAAAATGAACAACATTTGGAATTTCAAATTTTCACTTGTTGTTCATTTCCAAATGAACAACAAACAGGTAGCTTTGAGAAAGGTGAATAAAAGCAAAGGCAATTTGGCTATCGTTCAGGGTTATGACCTCATGCTGTTGGTGGGAAGGCTGAGAATCTGAACTGGCTGAAAGGGGTGCTGGCAGCAGCACCCACGGTGCCTGAAGGATGAGACAGACCATGGGACATGATGGAACAGCATAGGACAGAGTGAGGATCCCTCGAGCAGCCACCCTCCTCCTTGCTGACCTTGTGTTTTCCCTAGATATCTCCTGCCCCCGTGTCAAGAGCCCTCAAGGCCAGACAGCAGGATGGCAAAGGGACCCTCCAGCGCTCCCAGGCAGGCGTGGGTGAAGAAGGAGGAGGAAGGCCCTGGGGCTGCCCCAAAATGGCCTTCTGAAAAGATGGAGAAGTTCCAGCCAGTGCGGGCAGGTGAGTGGCAGAGCTGGGTCACAGGGCCAGGGATTGCAGTCGGCTTGGCCCCATCTCATCCCCTGGGGACATCCCCAGGGAAAAGGGGGAAGAGGGGATGGGGCTGATTCCCCGTGGCAGTCGTGCTCCATTCACTGAGCCTCCCTGTGCTGGGCCTGCCTGGAGAGCGCAGTTCCAGGGAGGCTCGGCTGTGTTCTCCAGCCTTTCCCACAGCCCCTCAGCTCTGGGTGTGCCTGGTCTTTGCCAGACCCAGTGGGGAACCTGACTCCCAGATGAGAACTCCTGCCATGCTGAGGCTTGTGCTGCCGTGCTGGATTGCTTGCACAGACAGAAACCTCCAATCTGAAGCATGTAAGTAGCTGTAGCCAGTGCCTGGTAAGGATTTTAACCCATTTTTAGTACGTTTTTAAATCAAGGACGTGATTTTCAGATGTGCAGATAACAGAAAGCAGAACTTCCCTGTGGGAGCAGATGGAGAGTTACCACTTTCAGAAAGCAACTCCTAAGGATTTAGATATCAGATTCATTGGCTCCTGGGCAGCAAATAACCCCTGGGTATCTCTGCATGCACATAAAGAAATGCACACCTTAGAGGCATTTTCAGGTGGAAATAACCATGGACTAACCATGGACTAACTACATGAGGTTTTCAAGGGCAAAAATGCAAGCTATATAACTTAATACCTCATCATTTTTCTCTTCTCTTTTTTATTCTCCTTTTTTTTTTATTTTAAGAAAGCCAGAAGTTCTTTGGTTCCACACATGGAATTCATCAGGGAACGTTTTCTCTCATCTTTATGCTTTTCCTTTTTGCCCTGTGCAAACATTACCACTGACAGATTTTTTGTAACCATTAAAAATGTGAACTAGCCTGAACTACGACACCTCCAAGGCCTCAGCAGAAAGCCACCATGTTCAAGACAATTGTTTGTTTACAATCATATTTTGTTGCTTCTCTTCTAGCCATTGTTTTAAAATCTATGTTGAAGAATCTCTGAACACACATGATAGTTTTCTAAATTGTTAGAAAACTTCTTGTCATGAATTTTGCTTTTATTTCCAAGTCAAAGTAGGAAAAAATATAAAATCAGCATCTTCCAGTGTAATTTTCCCTCTGCAGAGCAACTTGCAGTCTTTAAAGTGAATAGCATTTTCTCCTTTGAAATCTCATGGAGAGATTTGCTGGTTCCATTCCTTTCCCCAGCCTGGGCTCATGTTTATCACTATCACCTTGCAGTCATGGTGAGAAACATGCAATCATTATTTTGTGTTTTGTCAGCTACCTGATTATCTGGCAATATTCTTAGATGCCTTTTATTAGGGATAAATACTGCTGGATCCCACCTCATTCTTTTGATTGTGACAGGAATATTGCACAAAAGCCTCACACTGTTTCCTACTGCTTTTCCTGGCATTCATAAAGAAGACTTTTAGTTCAGTCTTATCGAGTCTCTTTCTAATGTATTCCAACTTTGTATCCACTGGCATCTCTCTGCCAGAGAGAAATGAGAAAATATGAGAAATATTCAGACAAATACATTTTTTCTATGGAAAGGCAATATCAATTGGCCAGTTTCAGGGATATTATAAACACTACTTTGTTCTGAAATATGCATGGAAGGTGCAAGTTATTTTCTCATAGCTTCCTTTGCCTTCGCTTCTCTAGAAACCTCTGTGATTATTTTACATGAATTTTGGTTCCTCATTTTAGGCAGGATCTATGCTTATATATCTGATGATCCACACTCAGTTTGATTTCTGCTTGTGTAACTAAGCAGCTCAGCACTCTTACAAGGCCACAGTGGTTTCTGGCATGAACTTCTGGAGCAAGCATGCTTGTGGGGAAAACATCTGTGAGAAGATAAAGCTAAGTGTGACATTCCCCCTCAAGGGACCTGGAAAAAAAAAGAAAAAACAACTTGGAAAAAGATCCACCTCAACCTGTTAATTTTTCTTGCTTTTGATTCTGTAGTTGTCAGGGAATCGTATTTTTTTTCCTTGTCAGTACTCAACATTCCTAAAGGAGGTAATTCATAAAGAAACCCAGTAATTCATAGAATCACAGAAGAGTTAAGGTTGGAAAATACTTGTGGGGTCATTAAGGGCATTCATCAGCCCAGCACCATCAGCTCCTGTTCATCACTAAATCATGTTCCCAGGTGCCATACCCACACATCTTTGGAACCCTTCCAGGGATGACGACTCCACCACTGACATGGGCAGCCAGTTCCAACGCTTTGCATCCCCTTCTGTGGAAAAAGTTTTCCTAATATCCAACCTAAACCTCCAATGGCACAACTTGAGGCCATTTCCTCTTGTCCTGTCCCCTGTTCCCTGGGAGCAGAGCCTGACCCCCATCTGGCTCTACCTTCCTGTCAGGGAGTTGTGGAGAG